>JAUZSU010141122.1:0-15536 GCA_034780255.1 Parotocinclus maculicauda | reverse complement strand
CTCTCTCTCTCTCTCTCTCTCTCTCTCTCTCTCTCACACACACACACACACACACACACACACACACACACACACACTATCTCATGCTTGCTCACTCATTCTCAGAGGCCTTTATGACAGGGTGCATGTTGACTCGCAATTTGTTACATTCTTAACGCTCGAAGAAAAATTACACTTAATGAGCTTTCAGATGTCCAGGATGGGTTCTCTCTCCCTCTGTGCACGTGTGTGTGCGTGCGTGCGTTTGTGTGCGTGCGTGTGTGTATGTGCATGTGTGTGCGTGCATGTGTGCACGCACTGCGAATAAGCTGCCAAAGCTTAGCATTGATTTTTATTTTGGGGGCGGATAAGGGTATGGCGATGCTGCCGTTGCCATGGTACTGCTGATAGACGGTCATTGTGTGTGTGTGTCTGTGTGGGGGGGACTCTCCTCAGCACTAATTGAAGAGTCCACACACCAAAGTGTCTGTCTGTCTGTTTTTCTGGCACCCATCTCTCTGTCCGTCTCTCTCTGTGCATGCACACGCAGTTGATAAGGGAAGGCGATGGCGGTCTAACCTTTGGGCTCTACTCCGCTTCCTGCTTTTAGCCCTGTGTTTCAGACAGGCAATTACACTGTCCTTTCACACACAGCTCCCTCTACACACTGAGCCATGACAAGAAGAGATAGATGACAGAAATATTTCCTTTCTGTCCTCCTGTCTTCCCCTGATGTGGGACTCTGGGAGGTTTTACACACAGCCAGGGAGCGAGGAGCGATCCTACACATGAACTAAATTCCACAGGCTCTGCTTATAATGGAGATGAGAATACACAGAGCACGTAATTGTGATTAATGATTAGTCTTTAGGCAATTTGTTTGCTTGTTATGGATACGTGACATGTCTGGTTGACTCTTTTTAAATGAACAGTAGAAAGTAAAACTAAAAAAAAAACACTGATTACTTTTAGGTACTTGCTTACTTCTATAATCACTGTCTATTCTATCAGTTCCACTTACCATAAAGATGCACTGACATACTGTATTCTGTAGTCTGTTTCCCTACATGCATGTTATCTTTAGGTCCGAACACAGGATCACCACAGATTACATACTATTTGGGTGGTGCATCCTTCTCAGCACTGCAGTGCCACTGGTGTGTTGGTGTGTTCATGTGTGCCTGTGAGGGTGGAGCCGACAACAGTGTTGATGGAGGTTTTAACCACCTCAGTCTCACTGCTAGACTGAACACAGTCCACCAACCATGCTACAGCAGATGATATGCTGTTTCACAGAAAGAAGGTCATTAGTTTCAATCTCATCAAGGAAGTGGCCTGGGTCCTTTCTGGATGAAGTCTGCATGTCCTCCCTGTGTCTGCATGGGTTTACTCCAGGCACTCCGGTTTCCTCCCACAGTCCAAAGACATGCGATTGCAATTATGCTAAATCTCATAGAACACACAGTGGAAATTATAAAACGGACAAAGAGTGTAGAAACAAATAAAGGAGAGTGTAGAGATTACTTAGATATTTTTAGCAGGCACAGACTTGAACGCGCAGCATCCCTACAGTTTTGGCCCCAGATTCGCATTTAGCATATGTTTTTAACCAGCTTGCAAAAATCATTTCTGAACTCAAACCATTAAACCCAAAATCGCTGCCCATTTAAAGATGTTGTAATAGCCCAAGGGTTTTATCTAGAATAGCAAAGCCTGGATTTACACCCACAACCTTCCAAATAGTAGTCCAGAGCCTTTCCCCCGATCCACAACTCCTTAATTATGACGTCTACCTAAAGTAGTCAGAGGAGAAGATATTGGCGGACGCCATTAATGCACCTTAATTTCAATCCAGAGTCCACACTGACTACTGCAGCACTCCATGCCATTTATTCTGCTGATCGATATGCAATTGGGAGCCCATTTGGACAACTGATGAATGCCTTCTCGGGATTGTGCTCCATGCTAACATATGATTAGCGTTCAATACGGATAATGTTGGCTTGAACAACGTAATGACCTCCGTTTGATGGATACCAACGCTGCTGTGATTAGTCCCGACTTCGTTATGGATGCTGCTAAGCCGTTGTTTGATTGCTTCAGGATTAACAGTAATTCAGCTGCTTATATAAACGGTGTTTGGGAGGGTTACGGATGGTGTCAGTCAGCTCATAAGGCAGACGTTATGTGTGTTTTAGTTTCTCCTCACAGCTCTCTATATCATAATGTAAAAAGGTGAAGAGGCCCCACTCGTACACATTCCAGCTGTCAGTTCTCACTATCCTCAGCACCCTGTCGGATCAATAGTGCGCCGTCATATACACTGCTCCGTGGGTGTAGATAGCATGTTTATTGTTTGTTATTTTAGAAGGAAGTAATATCCTTAAGGACCAAAGTAGAAAAATAAAGTGGTAAAGTCGAGAAAAGGTTTATGATGGAGTGAGGAAAAGAAGCTAAAGCATGAAAGAGATAAACTTTATGTAAAACAGTGGTTCGCAAAAAGATTGAGTGAAGTGAAATTGTGTGTGTGTGTGTGTGTGTGTGTGTGTGTGTGTACACCATGTATGTACTAACGATAGAGGGCTCTGACAAGTTTTACATATTGGGGCCACCTTGCTGGTCTACAAGAGGAAAATAGCTTTTTCCTGTAATTTTCTCTACAATTAATTGACACACTGCCTAGGCTTGTTCCAGCCTTGCACCCAATGCTACCAGTTAGACACTGGCTCACCGACAACCCTGTCAGGAATCAAGTGGATAAAAAGGAAAGTTAGTGAGTTTAAACTTTTTTTTTGAAAGAGGTCACAGTTTGGGTTAGATGTTGGCATACCTTTAGTTAGCTACAAAAAGAGAGCTGGAGCTATTGTGGCTCTTTTCATGAAATATATACTGGATGGATAAAAATTCAAACTATGTGCTGTGCTACAAATACTATGGATGTACAGTACTGTGCAAATAAAATAAAAATAAAAAAAACAGCTTCTATAGGCTACCGTGACACATATTTATTGTGACTTTCCCTTACATTTGAGCAATAGTAGCATCTGCCAGCTTTGTCAGGATGCCAAGATTAACCTTCTAGAGTACCAAGATGTTACAAAGACTCTTTATGGAAGACTTCACATATATTTGCTGGTATAATTCAGTATTCGTTGTTCCAGTAATGTTGGAGCAAAATATGACACTACCTCTGCCATATTTCACAGATCGGATAACGTTCTAATGTTGCAAAGCAGTGTTTTTTGTACTCCAAATATAATACTTCTAATTTAAACCAAATGCTCTATTTTGGTCTCTTCCATCTATTAAACATTTTTCCATTAGCCTTATAGCTTGTCCATGACCTTGCAGCAAGCACTCATGGCAACATTGTCTGGAGAATAATGAATTATGTATATGTTTTTTTTTTCATTTATATTTATAGTTGTGACCACCGAAATCTTACGTCCCTACTATCCTTCTTAACTATGTTTTATACATTTTGATCACTCTGTATTATCTTGTTTACTATTCCTTCTCAATACAGCAGTACTGCCTTCTGTATCAACTCGACTCTCCTGCATGGCAGCAGATATTTTTATTTGCTTGACCAATCTGATCTTTACGATTAGTCTCTGTGGGGCACTAATCCAGTCAAACCATCTAGCAAACTTTTTCCTGCCACCATCTTTCTGTCCCCTTCTGAAGCCTGTGAATAGCCTGAATGTGGGGGAACTGCTGCTGAAGGTCTTTTGAGCTCACGCTTTTGGGATTTAGAAGGACCATAGGCATAACGTGCACCTTGGTTACAGTGTGCTCTTGTATTCAAGACTAAGCCTTGAGTGTGCTTGAGACAAAAAGAACGTTTGCGAGCACAATGTAAATCCCGCTCGCCTTTGTCTGGTGCTGAAATTTGACTCGCTTCTCTGGCCATCACCTTTATCGTGGCTCGTTGTTTCTTCTTCCTTGTTTTTTTTTCTTTCAGGCAGCAGCTGCCGATAATTACAAAGGCTGTTAGCGGATCACGCCATTCTGTACCAGAGGGGTGTTTGGAGAAAAGTGTTAATTCTGACCACTTTGCTTGAACTGGATCATGCTAACATGCTGCTATGTATCTAATTACAAGGAGCGGAACAACACTCGTGCGCTGCTACTGAGGAGAGCTGTATATATAATGAACAGGAAGAGACATAAAAACAGACACAGCCATTCACAGCATCAGAAGTGCAGGAAACACAGGCATGGAGGGCCATCATTCCTGCTCTCATTTTTTTATCATTTTTTGTCATATCTAAAGGGGGAGTCTCTTAGGGGAGAATGAGAAATAAGCAAACATGAGCAGTGAGTATGGAAGAGAAAGAAAATGAAAGCGACAAACAGGGGAGACAGATGGACGGAAGGCTAATTTCATCAAGACGACACGAATTGTGGAAAATGTGCACGGTTTGGACATATCTGTGGCTAAGGGAATGATGTCACGCAGAGAGTAGAGTAACCAGGAGATGCGAATGACAGAAATAAGCATAAACAGAGTATAATATAAGGAACAGTGGTGCAGAATGGAAATGTAACTGCAAATGTTTCCTTTCATTTGGTCCAAATACTTGGTTCAGAGCCTATTTGAAGGGAATTATCCTTGTTAGAGAGATATTACAGACAAATAAACAATAGGTCAATATGGTCTTTTATTGATTAAAGAAAATGGACCAATATTCTATATCGGTCAGTTGCAAAATTATGTTAATCTTTGCTTTCATTTTCTGGTGTAGTATCTGGTGTGATCATTGCATGCAGCAATAACTGTAAATAAACATTTTTGGTAACTGTTGTTATCAGTGCTGCACATCAGCTTGGAGGAATGCTAGCCTTTTTTTCATAGTAAACAGCTTTAACTCTTGGGATTTTGGTGGGTTTCTTTACTTCAGGTCCTTCTATAACATTTTCATTTTCTTTAACCATTATTAGGTAGAAAGACTTGTGTGCTCATGGTTACCATGCTGCATTACCCTCATTCTCTCACTTTACAGATATTTGCTGGTAAAATTCAGTATTCATTGTTTCAGCAATGATGATGAAAACCATGTTGTCCCAGATGCAGCAAAACAGGCCCAAAACATTACACCACCAATACCATATTTCACAGAAGGGATACCATTCTTATGTTGCAAAGCAGTGTTATCTGTACTCCAAACACTTTTCATGTAAACCAAATTTTCTATTTTGGTCGCTTCCATCGAAAAAATATTAAAATACGATAAAAACTATAATATCCTTAGAACTTGTCCATATGATCTTTAGGCTTTCTCCTTAAGTGTTCTTTTGATAGTGGTCTCATAAACATTAACGTTAGTCAATGTGTGAAAGGTGTTTAGCTACTGATTTTGTGGACTATTACTGGCTTTACCCGTGGACTAATCTCTGTTCGACTTTTCCGTCAAAGGATAATAAAGGTCTTAAATATTAGTAGACAATCTGCCTTACTGTAGGTTGATTCAGTTGGAGTGATGGTCCTCAGAAGTGCATGCACTCTTTGTGCTGTGTTATGGAAATCAGACTTTTATAGATCCTTGCTCTTTAAATACAGCAGGATGCCCACTCACACCTGCTCAGCACGCCACTCTTTGAAAACACCTGACTCTAATTTCACCTTCAAATTAACTGCTAAATCTAGAGTTTTACATACTGTTACCACTTACAGATATGTCAGTAAAAAATACTAAGTACATTATTTATACATTAATAAGTAATTTTTATATATTTGTTTAATTGGGTTCTCCTAACCCATTTTTAAGATTTATGTGAATATTTGATGAATTTAGGTCATAAGCAGCCTAGATATATAGTATATAATCAAACATAAAAACATACTGTTTAATGTCTCTGTCCCATTTACCAGAAGCAAGTCACTACTTCACTTACCCCTGGTAAAGCACAAGTGCTTTTTAATAACATCCCCCAAATTAAAAAAAAAATGTTTAGAATGTGATGTTACAGTTCTTTTGCCTGTACAATGTGATACCCCACATGAATGGACAAATGTAGCATTTATTGACCAAACTCTACAAAGGCAGTATGGTGGATAATAGTTCATAAATAGTTAGTCACAAAGAGTTATATGCCATTACAGACAGCCATCAAGTGTCTAGGAAGGAAATTATTTTTATTTGATTTCTACATCCCACTGGGTACCGTTGTGCGTTTTGAAATAGAACTGTTATTTACTGGTAATCTACATACGCTACATTCACTCTGTACATAAACTGTACATGTCTGGTACACTACAGACATGAGTTTACTAGAAGTAAACCAGACCACTTTTTGGAGGACCAAAAACTGGATTGCATAGACATCCTTCAAAGATCAGCACTGATATCGAGACGTCTTTCTCTTTTACTATGTAGCTAGAATAATAGCACGGCCTAACATGTACATGTGTGCATGAGATCTCATAAAGCTATGACGTGTGACCTACGAAAATATAGTTTTAAATTTAGAGCAATAATAAAATTCAAACTACGGGTGTTAAAACACGTAGCAGCCAACAACACCTGTGCTGGCATGCTGACAAGACACACTGAATTACCTTGCACTGGGGCAGTTATTTGTCGCCTTGTTGCTGCAAGGGCCAAGCAAATTACTTTAAGTGCACTTTTCACAGTGCTGTTACCATTAGGAAAACGCTAGCAGCTGGAGCTGCGACACTGCTATTAGGATAAAGCTGTCTGCTGCGTACGGTAGAGGAAAGCAGATGTGATCTAGCGATTAATGAGACTGCAAGCAGGTACACGGTGCGAATTCTGTTTAATGTATTACCGTAGTGAAATTTACAAATGATAACGAACATAAAAATACGAGTCAATCGTTATTGGTGTAGTGACACATGTTAACCACCAGGTGACAGTGACGGACCCTTCAGAGTAGTATAACACTGCTTGGTTCAGAAAGCTCTACAGTGATGACTGTTTGTCTTCATGTATCAAACACAGCACGTGGAGGTCTTGGTAACAAGCTAAATAACTGAATTAGATTCATTTAGGTAAAGTGCTAAAGTCAGCAGTATAAAGGCCCTCCAGGATTCTGATTTGAAGGTTATACCAAGGCAGGGCATCCTGCTACTTAACTATTAAATCAAGCCTGGTTTAAAAATGTATAAAAATCATGGAGCAATATAAGTTCACAAGCTATATCATATAAATAAGAGTACTTACATGTTGTGCAGAACACACCAGCCACAATGTGGGTCTCCAGAGCTCAGACACTCGCTACACGTCCCGTACTGCTCGCATGACACGATGGGTACCTGCGTCACCTGTGAAAATCAGAACGTGCCCATTAGCTGCTGAGACTGGCCTGTTTTAATCAGACATTCAGATCATATGAACAGCAGAATCTAATCCAGCGCAAGCTCCTATCGACTTCTCACCTAGCCAAAAGAAAGCTTTTCATTATTGCTCAGATCCAACAGCATGGGTTTAAAAGATGTTAATTGGCTCCAGTGGAAAGGAGATAATAGTCAGATAGGAGAAATATTGATTTTTATCAAATCAAGAGGGCACAGCGAGGAGGGAAAGACCACAACATGTTTTTTATTCAGGGTTGATAACACCACGGTGGCAAAACACTATTGTAGAATCAAGCAGTGTGTTAAAAGGTGAACAATGAAGCTACTTATGTGTGGGGGAGGCTTGTGTTTATACTGGTTTGAGGTAGACAGGTGGTTTGGCGTGTGTGCAAGAGTGTGAGCAACTGGTGCAGTGTACGTGGCTGTCTGTAAAGTCTGAGATTAACAACAGTAAGTGCAGCTGTGTGGTGTTTGCTACAGAGGATTTAGCTTGAACAGCAATCAGTTGTATGCCGTACAGTGCAGTTAGACATGTGCACCAATAGGGAGTAATTCATTTATACAGTGTTACTCCTGTATTTTGAAACCTTATGTTGTCTTAACGGTCAAAAATGACTCTCCACTATGTTCACCAACAGAGAAAAGTTATCTTCTTTGTAAAAATTGACTTGACTCCAACATCAGATAAAGTGAAACTTTTACATATTTACCACGCTGTACCACGATGAAAAAGATTGTCTGTAGGCTATCTTTATCCTAGCAGCTATAAAATCAATTACAAACCACTAACCCCACAAAAACAAACAAACACACACACACACACACATTGTGTTTTTTATTTTCTTGTGCTTGTGCAGCATCTCCCACACATGACCCAAGTTCACAGACAAAATAAGAACAAGTGCATACAAAATAAGCAATATTTCAAACAAAAAAAACCAAAAGCATTCTTTACTAACATGTAATGCAGCCAGACATGATAAAGGTGCTGCTGGAGACACTTAGCTCAGTTTTCAATTGGCAATGGCTCAGAAATGGAGATAATAGTTTTCTTTTCATTCCTCAATGTACATTTTATAAGAATGTCAATATTCTGCCAAAAAATTAAAGATTTAAACGTTTCATTTCGATAAAATGCATTCAGAACTACTTTCTGCTATTATCTCTTGCTAAAAAATGTACATGGATGCAGTATTTAATAATAATAATAATAATAATAATAATAATAATCCTCTACTTTAATAACAAGAATCATTATGTCATGTGTGTTGTAATGATAACAAGTGGTATCCAGTGATTAAATACAGTCTTTCTGTGCTGTTAAAGAGAGACAAAAAAGAAGATATTTAAGCCTTTAATGAATGGCAGGTTACTTCTTCATTCAATATTGATTTGAGGTTTAAAATAAATTAAGATGCTTTATTTTAGGGTTTTGGTAAAGGTCAGTCATTTTTGATCCTAGAAACTAAGTATTGTAAGTACTATATGCTAAGAAAGTTTTCTGGGAAAGGTTTAATGAAAAATGTCTAAAACGTTTTCCTCATATGTATGATAATAATTGAATACATTTCAAACCTTAGCATTAAAATTAGATTATTTATTTATAATATCATCCATGAAACTTCATGGTGGATCTAAGGATAACGTTTACTATCCATAAAGCTGTAGTGACAAGATAGGAAATTCGATTTCCAGTAATTTCTTTTGTGTGGCTAATGTTATTTTCACTGAAACCCTCAGATCCTCTGGCACCAGCATTACCCCACACAGTGTAGCCCAGTATTACGTTGATAATCTCATACTTTAGCCATATCACCCGACATTCACATTGCACACCCATGGAACTTGCACTATACTCTTACCACAGATAGTATATACAGTGGAGGCTAAATGTCTGAGACCACTAGTGAATAGCTTTTTTTGTGTAGAAGGATTAAAACTGCAGCAGGATAATGGCCCAAAACAGGTCCCAAGTCTACTACTCAAAGACCAAAAAATGAAGGAGTGCTGACTGTCATGGACTCTCCTCCACAGTCACCAGACATAAACCCCATCAATATTCATGGGGATACTTCGAGAGACTAAGTCAAACATGCAGTATCATTACAAAGATGGTTTTGAAGTATTATCAGATTTTGCACAAACTTGTGTAGCCTTATGCCAGCTTGAGTACATGCTGTCATTACAGCAAAAGGGGGAACAGATTAAACTTTTAGTTTTTTTATATGGTTTGTAATGACTTTGCATTCAATTCAAGATGAATACAAAATAGAAGCTTTTTCATTAGGGTTCTCTGACTTCTGCCAAATCCCCCGGTTTTTTTTTCCTTGTCAGAGTTTTTCATGGATTCAGCTTTGGGTGGCATGCCAGCTGTGGCAGGATTGACTGTTGCAGCATGGGGAATGAGGCATCCCTTCCTCTGGCATGGCCAGATATGCCTGCAAGCCACCCAAATAAAGGCGCAACTGAGACTTAAACCTGGGCCACTGCAGTACTATGATTGAAAGTATCATCCTATCATATAGGATATCATCCTAGTTATTTTTCTTTACAGGTGATATTTGGCAGAGGATTTGTGGTCAACAATGTGGTTGGTTTTGCAGCTCTTTAGCTTCCATGCTATATTAAGGATAGTTCTTTAGTTTTTCTGCCGGTAAATTAATGGTTAAATATACTGCTCACAAAAATTATTCTAGATGAAATATCTACTTAATTTATGTGCAGAATATGTTAAGTAGTTACTGTACACTGTTTGGATCTATTTTACGTTTATAGTAAGCATATTAAAGCAATATCCCACTCAAGGCTGGATCTGCCTGTGGGACTGTGGTGGTTTAGCATTAAGGTACGGGCTTCAAATTCGACCTCTGACAAATCTCTAATGGTCCTTGAGCAACAGGGAGCTCTTAAACTGCAATTGCTTGAATTGTTAAATTGTCAGTTGTAAGTCACTTTGGGTAAGGGCATCTGCTATATTTATACCAATATTTTATCACGGGTTAGGGTGTTATTAGGCATGACATGAAGCCATTAAAAAATGTTGACAAAAACAATTTGATTGAATGCATCAGTGTTCAGGAAATGTATTATTAATAACACTCATAATACATATTTCTCCCACAATGTAATGTACTCAGTACTTCCTGAGTCCCACATCAAAACCAAAAAGCTGCAGAAACCAGGCTTTGCTTTTTCCAGTACTCGATGGGTGATGAATTTACAACGGATCTGCTTTAGCTCTGTTTTGGTTTCAGGTCAACAGGTTGGGTACATCTTAGCACACCATTTTGCAAACAGACTAAATGGTAATTCGGAGTCCCTTGAGTAAATCAAAATATTTATAGCATTTAGCAGACTCCCTTAACCACAGCAACTTACGACTCATACAGTCTTATGATTCAAGCAATCGTTGGCTAAGGGCCTTGCTTATGGACCCAACTGTGGCAGGTTGGCACAAATGGGATTTGAACCCTGACCATCAGGTCCAGAGCCTAACACTGAAGGTACTGGACTCTGGACCTGATGGTCAGGGTTCAAATGGGATTTGAACCCTGACCATCAGGTCCAGAGCCTAACATTTAATGTACTGGACTCTGGACCTGATGGTCAGGGTTCAAATGGGCTTTGAACCCTGACCATCAGGTCCAGAGTCCAGTACCTTAAGTGTTAGGCTACCGTAGTCCCAAAAAAACCCGTCAAACTTAACTCAAGACTTCATATTTGTAAGGCAATGCTTATCGGCCGCTATGGGTTAAAAAATGTGGCACGAAATTCAGTTGTTGTGAGGCAGTTGCTGGTGTGTACTATGATTTTATAACTACTTTAAGTGTGGCTCAGACAATCAGATTTTAGAACCAGAACAATCTGATGAACATACTTTCTAATACAACAAATCCGTAAGTGAAACGGTTTATTTAAAACATAACAGCTACTTGCAGGCAACAGCCCCTGGGGAATGCACAATACTGCACAAAATTCTTAGACATCCATTCGATTTATTGTTCTAGCAATGGTACAGTGGCCATACATAACATACTGCTGACAACTGGGCCCAAACATTTCAAAGCTGGATTTGTCACTCTAAACTAAACTTCTACTACTTCCACTAAACGTCATTCCAATCGTTGTAAGCTTTAGCATATCATAGACTTTTCACCCTGTTCCCCCGAAAAAAGTGGTTTCTTGGCTGTTACCCTTCCAAATGACCATGACCTTTTTGATAAAGCTCATTTGCAATGTAAAAGGGTCATTATAATGACGCTTCCAAATGCTGCTATTATAAGTGTTAGTGGATGTCAAACTAAATATACTGCTCACAAAAAATAGGTGATTCTTCAAAATAAAATATCCTATAACAAAATATCTAATAATATAATATTTCCATTATGAACAGTGTAACCACTGTACCCTATTCTTTTTTCCCCGTTTTATACTGCATGCACATTTTCTGTATTTTATGGTTGTATTCTATAGATATGAATAACTTAATTTAACAATAAGCCTTTAACAGGGTATGTGTAACCTTAATTCGCTGACAAAATGTACAAGCTGTTCTTCATCAGTTGACGTCATAAATGTTCATACCCATACACTCAGGCAGCAGACGGCCAGTAGGCCACAGATATTCTTGTCTTTCCTCTGCTGACCCACAATGCTCCTAAGCGCACCCAGCATGGTCATCCTCCAGCAGAGCTTCCTGAGCCAGCAAGCTTTGGCAGCCAGGCTATATATTCTGGTTTACTCTATTTGTTTACTTTTAGCTAGGTCCTGTGTTTATGCCAGGTCTGATTTTTGTGTCCCACTTCCGCTCCCAATGGGGTAAAATAGGTTTTAAAGTACATTTGTACACATTAACACACAGACACACACCTTCCCACACAGTCATAAATAGAAATATAGAACACACTGCCATGAGTCATGCGATCCATGGATGCTCAAAAGCATGTGTAAAATGCTTTTTTTCCCAATTTGATTGTCTTTCTTTACATGGTATCATCTGTTTAGTGAACTAATAAAACAGACACACAACTGTTAGGACTGATTTATCTTCCTGGACTTTGGTTTGTTAACTATTTGTGTTCATGTTTTTGTCCTTACCTCATACACCAATCAGCTAAAATGTCTTAACTACACTCCTCACAAAAATTTGAAAAAAATAATTATGTAATTTCATTAAACAAGATCATCTGAAAAGCAAATGAACAGTCAAAAAAGTTGTTCAATTACGCAAATGAGATGCAAACTCAATTATCGTGATTGAGTAGCAAGTGATATATTCATAGGGTTGAACAGAACCATGTTAAACTGGATGAGAGTGCCACACATTGACGGTTCAGTAGGGTGTATAGTCACCCAAGACTGCCAAAACACACTCACAGTGATGGGAGTTGGACAGGATCAGACTCTCCAGCAATTATAGTGGGATCCGCTTCGTATTCATTTTGAAATATCCCCTCCTTTTTGTAAGCAGTGTATTTACAGTCTAAATAAAGTTGCTTTCTCTCTACAACAGCTTGTTGTGATGTGTTAATGTGTATGAATCAGACACAGCAGTGCAGCTGGAGTTTAGCAAAGTATATAGAAAAACAGATGGACTCTAGATTGTAATTGTAGTACTAGAAAGTGCATCTATGTGATAAGTTGAGCTGATAAAATGGACATTGAGTATACATTGAGGTGGACCTAATAATGTGATTTGTGAGTGCATTTCATGTGCTGAAAAGGCATACTGTAGTTATGAAAGTGCTTCACAGTATAACCCATGGACTTGAGGTTTAAGGGTCCTTTTTAAGGATTAAGACTCCTCTGTTGCTAATTTATCAGTAAGTCAACAATTACACAGCAGCTCTATGTTGTTTTGATATCTGTTTTGAGTGCTCAGTTTATACACACTTTGTTTATAAGGGATTGTGTAGTGAAGTGCCTAAATGGAGGTAATAGTTAAACCTTAAGCTTGGTAAACCTGTTATGTAAAATTGATAACAGAGGTAGTTTGTGGTTTGACTAAATTAAACATGACAAATGGCATCCTAAACCTGAGCCTTGGCTTGAACTTGTATTCCTGTTTCACATTAGAAAATGCCCCAGGCTGATTCTTTTACCCTGATGCATGTGTAAGATGAATAGGTGCAGGGTTTAAGTAATGACACGGGTAGAATAATACTCGACGGTCATGCTGTGTGTGTTGTATGGCCATGCTAAATGCCATTAGCATGGTTGCGCCTGTGTTCAGCAGGAAAGAAGTTCCACCTGTCCCCCAACACCCTGCCGCCACTCAACAAAGATGCACATTCAGCTCTCACTAATCAACCGCAATCCTTGTTGAATCAATCGCACTCCCTTGCACTCACACACACTGTTTATAGTCACATACAGTGTCACTCAACACCAGATATGAAAGCTGACTGCGGGTGATGCCGGCTTTTCGCTCGTCTCTTTCTTTGTGCCCCAGGACAAACAGGTGGCCCAAAGTAATGAGTCCATCACATCAAGCGTTTGCTACCAAACAAGTGCTCCAGGCTCCAGAATTCACAAAGGCGAGCAGCCAGTGGCTCTCAGCACCTCACAACACCATGCTCACATGGCATTAACAAGGCATACCGGCCTACCGCCAGATGACACTCTGCCACTGCCTCGGCTTGCTGGTGTAGTCTTTGGGCCTATGCCTCATAAGCAAAGTGAAATGGATTCCACTAATAAGCACTGTTCTGTGTGATAATGGGGGGTGAATATCATTGCAGGCTAACTTTTACTAAACCAGATGTATGGGTATGTAAGAAGCTTATAAAAAAAAGTTAGACAGCTGAACAGTAGAGGATAATGCTTTGGCAGGTGTGTATGGGCTGAGAAGACCATGTGTATATATGCAGTGTATCTTTGTGAAAGAACTGTAACAGCTGTTGCCCATCATGTCAGCCACACGCTGGAGTCAGTCAATGCCACATGCAAACACAATGAAGCCTGTTCTCTTGCTGTGAAACGCCTGTGTCTGCATGTGTGTCTATACGCTACAATGTATATAAATTTGCAGTTGACACGGTGTTTGCTCGTAACAGTTGCATGTAATCGTAGAGATCTACCTACACCTTCTTGTTTCTAAATTCATTGTTTATAAGTTCCCTTTACCATAGAAAACTGTGCAATTTTGTTTCTGTACATACTTTATTCAGCCCCTTTATTCTGTTCTTTACTGGTCAGGAACCCCACAGATCAGGTACTTTTTTGGTGGTGGAAGTAAAATGCACATACCAAGACACTACCACCACAGCAGTGCTGGAAATGATACACCACCCAAAAAGATCTGTGCGGGTTTTATGTGAGTCCTGACCATTAAAGAACAAAGTAAAGAGGACTGACAACGTATACAGACAGATGAATGGACTACAGGGATTAGTTCTGTGATATTTAATTTTGGGGGCAGCATGGTGGCTTGGTGTGTAGCATCGCTGCCTCACAGCAAGAAGGTCCCCGGTGGAGCGTCTGCATGTCCTCCTCATGTCTGCATGGGTTTACTGCGAGTTCTCTGGTTTCCTCCCACAGTCCAAAGGCATGCACGTCAGGTTAATTGGTGTCTCTGAAATGGCCCTTAGTGTGTGACTGTGTGCATGACTATGTGTGTGCCCTACGATAGAGTGAAACGCCGTCCAGGGTTGTCCCTGCCTGTACAACCAGAGTTGCCGGTTGAGCACTATAGAAGATAATGGATGGATGGATATTTCATTTTGCAGTATTCCCCAATTTTTGTGAGCAGTATATAAAGACATTGGGGAAACCAATCGATCACATCCCGAATGTGCTTGCTGTAAATCTTAAATCAAATTCATGGGCATTACTATGTCCTTACAGCCTCCACTCATTTTGGAAAGTGGTTGCATGAAATTGTTACCATATAGCCGCAGGGAATTAGCTGAGGTCAGACACTGATGTTTGGTGATAATGCAGTTGGCACCGCAATTAAGCCCCAAGGTGTTTGTTGGGTTTGACGACAGCCACATTCCTCCACACAAACACCAGCACAGCATTTACTAATTCTCACAGAGGGATTTACCAAGGACACCAAGTGATGGTTGTTATGATATGTGGTGTGGACCCAAATATGCGGGAATGAATTAACCCCACGACGTATAATAAGAATGGGAAAATATAATAACGAAAGGGATTTAACTAAAAGGGCAGAGCAAACGGCTCTCCACTCTACAAAACACAAAAGGGAAAATCGCGAGGCTGGGATGCGTCC
>JAUZSU010141112.1:0-15537 GCA_034780255.1 Parotocinclus maculicauda | reverse complement strand
TTTTGTGTTTACTTGTGTTGTCTTTGACTACTATTTAAACTGGTTTGATGTTCCGAAACACTTAAGTGTGACAAACACTGAGGTAGGGGGCAAACACTTTTTCACGCCACTGTATATAATACTTGGTAATTGATTTAGGGAACAAAATAAGCCAATATTAATTAATAATGTGTAGGTTAACAGGCTGAACCTTCGCTTTCGGTGTCTTGTGTGATCCCCTTGAACAATAACCTGTTGTAAATGTTGATCAATCCTGCACCTTGGCTTGGAGGAATTTGAACCTGTTCCTGTGTACATAATAGCTTCACCTCTGAGATGTTGGTGGGTTTCCTCACATAAACTGCTTCAACAATACACGGCAAGTACTCTGACCAGGTCGATCAGTAGAGGGCGCTGTGTATTGTAACATGCTCCTCCCACAGCTACTATTAAACATTTCTGTGATTTGTACAAAAGTACAAAAGTAGTTGTACATGTTAAAGTCTCTCAGCTCTTTACTCCTGACCATTCTCCTACACCCAACACACTATGTGAACTTATTTTCTAATACATACATAACATGGGCAATTACAATGGGGAACTCAACGTTATTTGGGCTGTGCATGGTTTTAAGGTTTTGGTTGATGGTGAATACATTTTGACTGCAGTAAGGGACCTTTGGTTTCTGAACTTAAAATGTCATCAAAAACGTAAGTAATGCCTTGAGTCCTGAAGTCCTGAAGTCCTGTATTGGCAACCAGAAGCCTTGTACAGTCAACTCTTATAATCAGAGAATAAATTGTGCAGTGTGCAAAGACAAACTTAAATGGACTTAAATAAGGTGAAAGTGTGTACACTGTGGTGATCAAGAAAGGGAACACATTTCAGCCCCCTGTACTGAAGCAAAATGCATTCAAAAAGAAATAAAATAAATAAATAATTATTTAAAAAAAACACAAGAAAAAACAGGTTCAATGCTTAGGCTGTCCTTGCAGGAGTAAAGTGTACAATTGCCCATGTGTAACGTACTATTATCCCAGGCTTACATTCAGGGACAAGCATTTAAGCAATAACATATCTGTATGTAAGTAATATAGACTTGGATTTACTGTTGAATGTGTAAATAAAATACAGTAGTTACATGGTTTATGTATATGAGCACCAGAGAGAAAAAGAAAGAGAAAAAACGAACACTCACTCTAGGCAATTTCAGTGGTTTGAATAGAGGACACTAATAAAGAGAAAAAAAAAGAAATTTCTAGGGGGAAATATAGACCTTGACTACCATGCTGAGAGGGCAGAGGTGACTCTCACTCTAACTCCTTCAGTTGTTTACCTCTTAAAGAATCTCAATTACCCACAATATGTTTAGAGGGTAGTTAGAAGCTGTCACTCATCTGGAGAGCTTGAACTTGGTGGTAGAATAAGGAACAATAAAGCGAAAACCACAGTCTGTTTATGACAAATAAAAAGCAATAAATGAAGAATAAATCACCCCCAGGCCACAATCTCATCACTAGACTGTGTATGTGTGTGTGTGTTTCTCTCTCTCATTCTCTTTCTCTTTACGCGTTCGAACCTGTCCTGTCTTCCACTTGTTTTGTTTTAACATCTGCAAACTGTAAAGTACATTTCTCCACATGAGCAAACCCCAGATCTATAAAGGGGAATGTCATTCTACATCCCTTAACTTGACACTACAAGGAACATTTTGTCATTCTAAATAATCCATGCAATTCCATTAAAATTGCACATCATGCAAAGTCAGTCAATTCACAGTCCAGTTCTGAACTACAAAATCAGCCATCCATTATGCTAGACTTCCATTATGCTAGACTTCCATTATGCTAGAGGGATACAGTGGCATTTTTTAACCAAATCTGTGTATAATTGATAGCGATCAGTAACACTTTTAAATGGTTCCATGTGTTGAAAAAAGAACAGAAAACCTGATTATTCAAAATTTACTTAAAATGAAAGTTCAAAGGCAGTTAGTTAATTAAAGTAAAACACAAATTAAAACTAACACTTTCTTGAATTCAGCAGATATATATATATTTGTGAAGCAAAATCTAAAGTATAAAATCTATATATATATATATATTCAATATATGTATATATATTCAATATATGTATATATATTCAATATATGTATATATATTCAATATATGTTTTTTCCCATTCCATTATTCCATCAGTACCATTATTATTGGGTACTACTATTTAATGAATCAAAGCCATTTTTGTTGGAAAAAGTGTCGGAAAGTTCCCTTTCCAAATATACTATTCACTAAAAAATTTCATTTTTAAAAAATATTTCTAAATAAAATATCCCCCATAATATATCCCCTAATTTTTGTGAGCAGTGTATATTATTTGTATAAGGAGTGGCTGACCTACAAAGATCATTCCAAGTCCCAAAGGAATCCCTGAGTAACTTCTAAGCAACTAAAGGTCTATTAAAAATTGGCTAATGTTAATGTTGCGAGTACATCATCAGGGGAACATGGGACAACAATGGTGCATGGCATGGTGGTAAGGAGAAAGTCACTTCTCTCCAATAAAAAATAAAAAGTGCTACCCCTCCGCAGTTTGCTAAGAATCACATGGACAAATTAGAAGGCTATTGGATGGATCACTTGGGTTAAATGAGCCGAGAAAAAGGAATCCAGTATAAGACTCCTATCCCAGCTGTGAAACAGAGTTGTGGTTGCATCATAGATTGGCCTGTCCTGCTATATCAGGGTCAGGACAAATTCCAAAGGAAAATGTCACTACATCTGTCCATAAAATGAATCTTAAGATACTATCATGCAGCAAGACAATGAATCTATGAATACAAGCTTTGACCATGGAGGGGTTAGAGAAGCAAAACCGTTATGTTTAATAACAGGCAAGTTACATTTTTGACCGTGATCCAATAGGAATGCTCTAAAGGACCTGAAGCTCAAGCCTGAAGCTCGAGAAAATCCACCAGCAACACTCGTCTATATAGGGGAACAATAAAATTTCTTCAAGACGATGTGTAAGACTAATAAACAGTTACCGAAAATTTTTAGTTACTGATAAGTCATTGTTCACATACATTTGCCTCTCACAGATATGTAAAAGAGAATCATTTTCCGCAACAAATAAATGACCATAAATAATACTTTTGCCTGAATTGCTTTATTTCGTTCTCTTTATCTAATTTTGGGAGATGTGTGAAAATCTGATATTGATTTAGATTAGAGTTATGCACAAAAAACTGAACACGCTCCAGGTTTTACAAACTATCAAGCATCCATGTGAATTATCTTAATATATTAAGATCATTTTAAGGGATCACCATTTTGGCACCATCACAATTAATTCAATAAATTATCCATTCTTACTACATTAATACATGCACTAACTTTCCTGATTTGGACATTTCCTGAACATAGAACACACAGTGACACACTTACACAACTACTGAAACACAACTATTTGTAACATGTCACACTTGCTTTCGCTTTAAAATCCTCCTTCGGGCTGCTCCTGTGTTGCAGATTTGGCACACAATTTATTCAAGATGCCCTTTCTTATGCAACCCACTTAATTTTATATGGGGTTTTGGGATTGCACTGCGTGGGCTTCGGTAAAATGCACCACTTGACCTTCACATTGCAGGCCCCACCTTCAATTGAACCCATGATCTCTGGCCGTTACCAGCAGCTGGCTCTACCCACTGAGCCACCAGTTCTTTGATATGATTTCTTATTGTAGGTGATGATGTTTTATGTCTTTTGAAAGTTCAAAAATGTGGAACAGTTCAGATGTGCATATGGGTTATGATGTCCAAACTGGTATAATGCTATTCTTTAACTGTCTGCAACGTAACCCAGAGGGCCATATGAACAAGGGTTATATCTCCAATAAAAGTTAAGGGTGAAATACTGCAAAGTATGCTTTATTTCCCTAGTTTGATTGCATATTGTAGAGCCAATTTCAGCTGCCTGCTTACATGATTGTTTGTTGGCTTCAACGTACAGGCTTTGAACAGCAGAGGTTCCCAAGCCATAGTCCCTGGTGATGTATAGTGTCAAACCTCTGAATAAAAGACTTTCTAGCGGAGCCACAGATTATACCTCCACATTCTGGTCTTTAATCAGACTAGAAATGTTTAACGATCTGCTCCCATTTGGCTTTGGCCAGCACATTTATGATACCCATGACTTTAAGAGATCAAATGGTTACTGATTTCATATGTTGTGCAAATAACAGTTTACATTCTATAGTGATTCCTAGAAAACATATTCCTTAGTAGCTTTAATGGGGTGTCTGTTCAGGTATAGCTCTGGTTCAGGGTGTAGGGTTGGTAACAGGCATGGATGTTGGTGTAGTTTTCATTAAAATTTAAAACCATTAAAAACTGACCATCTGTGGAGCTTATTTATCCTCGGCTGTAGCTGTTGTTCCATAATAATCATGTTTTTCCACTTATAGCACAAGCATAGGTCATCCACATAGAGTGTAATGGAAAGGATGCTTATTTCAGAAATTGTGTGTCTTGACAGAGTGCTGCCAGTCCTCACTTTAAACTGTTTAAGTGGAACCTGGGAATGAAAATGTCCCATAAAACCAACAGATGTAAATTTTCTATGATTCCATACTTCCATGTTTTATGTGTTATACGTTTTGGTATATGTAGTGCCATGAACTATAAAGGGTGCCATTCTTTGCTTGAGCAAAATCTTTATGTTTTTTTTTCTAAACCATAATGTATTATGAAGGGTGATCAGAAATAATTCTGTTTAGAGAAGATGAAAGCCAAATAATGTAACCGATTGTTTTCAATAGTGCATTCAAGTTTTAAGAAACAAAAATCCATAAAGGGTCACTTGTTCTGGGCAACATACAGAATTTAGAAGGGAACAGTTGTACCATGTGCAATTAGTGGTAGGGGCACCAGTGTGCAAAAATAAGCCTGTTAAACGCTAGATAGTTTAGGTTATTTAACAATAAAGTGGGTGTTACTCTGCCATGGATGTGAAATGAAGAACTAATGAACACTAGGCCCTGTAGCAGAGGTGGGATTTGAACCACTAGTCCGGTACCTTAACCACTAGGCCACTACAGTCTCACTCCATAGAGAGGCAGTATGTGTGTGTTGGTTGTGAGAGAGTTTTAAATGAGACTAATTCACTCATGATTACACAATGCATTGTTTTAAGTGAGTGAAACACAGACTATTTGATTGGTTGCAATAACTGCATTATTGACTTGTTGCCCCAGATCCATTTGGTTATTGCCCTTTAGGCTTGGATCAATAGACTCCACACTGAATCAGACTAATCAGGCCCTGAAGCTTCTGAGGGTCAGGATGAAGAAAACACCAGAAAATCTATTCAACCAAAAACACCAGAGAGAGAGAAAGAAAAAGAAAAGGGAAGCTAAGTACTGCAAGGAAATGGGGGTGAAAGTGATAACTATGCAAAATAATTGATAAAATGTTGTTTCACTGATTTAAACATCTAAACTACTGCACAGCGGGTTTGGCAGCAGGTGCATTGTGCTGTCGATGAGCATTTTTCCTTACAGTGCCCATGACCTCAAAGCTCAAAGTTTTCAGGTTACCATCGCTGTTCTGGGACTACATTGCAAAGTAGTGTCAAAGAGAAAGTCATTCCTTATTTGTGGAAAGAATACATGATAATACAAAATGAGTGGAATACTGTATCTTGGGAGAACTGAGTAATGCATGAATGAAAATTAAATTTAATGCAATCACTCTACTCTAAACCCTGCAGTCCACTATCAAGATTTGGGGTTTCATATTTTGTTTGGGCTTAAGCAAGTCTCTCTCATTTTGAAGCTCACTCTCTAACACCAAACATGCACAATATCATACACAGAAAGAGCGACCCGATGGAAAATTCATAAGGGAGAGAGAATCAATAATTTATACCAAAGTCAAGCAGTAGGGTTTCTACCCCGTGCTCACTGCTGTTGCAGCAGTCTGTGTGTGTGAGAGAGAAAGTGTGTGTGGACCATGAAGGAAAAGAAGGGTAAGGGTAGTAGAATCTGTTTAATGTTTCCGAGGACAGACAGAGTCAGCGAGAGTGGAGGGTTGTGACACACACAGACCCTCTTTATGGCACCTCTGTCTCGACTAAAAACAAACTTTAGGCTTGTTGTGCTGTTGTTGCACTTCACTCACTTTTTTTCTGTCAATTTCTCAGTGCCCTGCTGTTGAAGATGGTTTAGCTTACACAAACACTTTCCTCTCTGCAGACATCCATTTCCCCACAGCACAAAGAATGGACGGTTCTTTGACATTCCTTTCTCTCACACAAGCACAGAAAAAATCTACAAAGCAACTATATTGCTCACAAAAAAATTACATTTTGAAATATCCCCCAATATTTGTTAACAGTATAATGAAACATTGATACCACCAAGTATCAAGTAAGACATTAGGAGAAAGTCATGCACAAGTAAAATAGGGAATAATTAACAGATAAGAACTGGGAAATCAACTATATGACTGTAAATTCTTTATTTGTAGCCCAGGTTAGTTTCTCCAACCCATTAGGCATGCTGTTGCCACACAGCTGCCAACATAAGAAAATAAAAGCCACCATGCTACCTTTGAGATACTTAAACTTGATATGTGAACTGAATGTAGACAATAAACAATGAAGACAATAAAGATTAATACCTTATTCACTGTGTAAACTTTCAAAACGTAAGGGGTGTTCATATTCAGGAAACAGTGGCAAATGTCCCATGTAATGAAAAAGGACAGCTTTTAGGATAGTAACCTAATGCTGATGTGTTTTCTCTTCAGATGCACCACCATGGAGAATTTGATCCTATTCCACTTAAGGTTGGATTTACAAATTGTAAATTTTTTCGGGGTGAAATGCTCCCACACTTAAACACAAAACTCATTTTATGATGTCACCGGCTAATTGATTATTAAATTAGTTTACTTTGCATAACAGTAAGTTAGCCAACTTTGCTGCTCACAAAACTTAGGGGATGCATCAAACTAAAATATGCCATAATAAAATATCCTCTATTTTTTGTGAGCAGTATAGTTTGAAGAATAAGTGTTAACTGACTCCATTTGTCCACGAATCAGATAAATTAAATTTCGTTCTGGATGAGGGCATTTGCTAAATGCTGATAGTTAAAAATGTCAAAATAATCATCGTTAATGCAGACAAGAATGGTTTGATATCATGTGGTAATGAGAAGATTGCTTTACCACAGATCTAGTCTGCTTGACCTTAAAGAATCTCCAGCTTAGACCAATAACTATCTCTAATCAGGTGGCTCATAGACAGCGGGACACAGAAATGCATATAAACAAAAGAGACACAACTCCTTACTGGGATTAAATACAACAGAAGTCATGACTCGACAATAAAAGCTTAACTGGAGTCCATGCCCAGAAATCTGGATGTGAAAGCAGGAAATGGCAATACACCCCACACACACTACTCAGGTGTCTAATATTAATTACAGACTTTACGAACCAGAGGGGCTTAGCACTGGAAACCACTGGAATACCAACTGTGCCAATCTTGTGCATATCCTGCTTCTGTCAATGTGAGGTTTGTCTGTGGGATTGTGTGCCTCAAATGCAATCTTTAACTTCCTTTATCAGGGACTTTAACTTTGCTTTTTATGTCTTTATTGAGCACCCTATGATTCACGCATCAGGAAAACAATAAGCTTTGAATTTACAAATCTCAAAATTTTAGCAAGATTACTTAAACAACTATAATTACTTAAATGATTTTGTTAATTTCTGGGTTGCAGAAATGCCCTGCCCTATAAAACACAAAGCTTGAGCCTGATAAAAACAAATATCAAAGAACCAATATATTTAAGTCAATCTAATATCTCACCGCAGTATCGTGCTGTTCACAAACTCCTGACAGCAATGTAGTCTGCATGTAAAATCTCATTTAAAGTCCCTGATATAGAATCAACAGACAATCAGTGAAGCCTGTGTGTCTTAGGATGTCTATTGTGCTATTGTTTAGTTCTTGTTTCAAAAGGGCGAAAGACAAAGCTCACTGGACAAATAATTTTTAACCTGTAAGCTTTAGAAATGGCTAAATGATGGATCTTCTCTGGCAGTGAATGGAATATGACTGGGTACATTCTGCGCAGAAAAAAACATGGCAGCATTTATTGGACAGTGCACTTTTTGTTTGCCCTGCATGGATGCACGGCATTACAATTATTAGTCGACCTCTTAAAGAGACAGAACCTTGAAACGAGCTGTCATGAGTAACGGGTAAATAAATTGATACTGTCAAATAAGTATATTAGCTTTGCATACAGTAACAAACTGTAGCTCCACTGGACGGATTGCAATGGCTGGCTAGAAAAATGAAGTGATCATATGTGATCAGTGCTTCTCATATTTTAAAACCCTCCAGTCACTACTGGAAACCACATGAAGCGTGAGAAGGCTTCAAAAATATTTCTAAACCTGGGTCCTGGGCCCCATCGGTATATGTTGGGAAAGACTTTGAATTGTCTACAGATTCAGGACTGAAATTTAGGATCATTGCTCTTCTAAGACAGGATGTCAGGCCAACATCGGACCAAGAACACAACATGCTATGCTGAAATGTAAAAAACCCCTCAACATAACCCCAGGTCAACAGCAAAAAAGTGCAAAATCATTGTGCAATATCATATTTGTCTCAGTAAAACACCTAAAATATTGTTAACGAAAAAACACCACAAGGAAATACACTACTACATGAATTCTTCCTGCAATGCTCGATTGTTATTGTTGGCTGACGGAGACAAAACAATGTTTGAAGGGTAAAACCTATCACAAACCAACACATCACACTTTTCTGCAACAGAGCCTTCGCAAATTACAAAAACTGGGGGATTAACAAATGTTAACTGTACCTACAACTAGAAAAGAAGTTGGATGCTGTGACAAGAAATAGCCAAGTCAGAGTCCTAACTTAAAATCAATTGGCCATAGTCCAGAACATTTTCCAGCTATGATGATGTTAAGGAGGCCTGTTCATGCCTATAATTGCCTAAAATTCTTTCTCACAGTGCACAAAAACTGAATTACATCACATTTGATGAGTAATAAATGTAAGAATAAAAGTTCTTCCAATTGGTCACTTAAATCCTATGCAATCTGACACTTGTGCTTAAATATTAACTAAATTGAAAGAAAAAAAAAGAAATTAAGAACTTTCAGAAATACTGTTAATTTCTTAATTAGTGGGAGACTGAGAACCCTTTAGAATTTTCTAAAAATTAGCTTAAATGAGCCAAAACATATTCAGATATACAGTCAGTACTGGTAGTTAATAAAGAGACACCAATTCAAAGAATGAGACCAAAATAATATACTTGGTAATTTATTAATTGAGGAAAATAATCCAGCACTACATATCTACTATCGGGTCCATTGGTGGAACAATGGAATTGTACTAGCAAATAATGAAGGGAAATGCCAACACATAACAGCATTTGGTTCTTGGAATGGCCAAGTTACAGTCCTGACTTTAAATCAATTCAACTGTTGTGCAAGGATAAGGATAATTCATATAAGGAATAAGTCTCTTTATCTGCTTTAAGAACTTGTGCAAAGAAAAAAACATAAAATAAATCAGATCATGTTTTAGGTTATAGTTATGCAGAAAATTTGGAAATTCTAAAAGCTTCTTAAACTTTCAAGCACCACTGAATAAGCCCAAGGGCCCATTTCCTCCAATCAAGCCAGTTTTGCTGGCTAAACTAATACTGTTTGGATTCATTACAGCTCTTGCTCGGTGATCAAACCAGCATGAAGTCCCTGGGATACACAGCAGCTAACCAATGCAAGTTAACAATGCAGCATTTAAACATCACTCATATGCAAAGTGCCTTTTACACTAGAGACCAGAGGTCAAGCATGGTGCAAATTTACAAAGTGGAGGACACGAGTGAAAGAGGAGACTGAGAATATATGAATAAAGAGTAAGAACACAAAACGAGGTGTGCACAGTGCTGTCAGTCAGCTCTTGAGCAGCTGCAAACAAAGGACTACATAACACCATATGCACCATGTACCAATCATCCCCATTGAAATGGCTACTGAATTTTAGAAAGCAGTGAGGAGGACCCTCACTTTGGTAAACTGTTCACCCTGACATGGCTCGAACTCACTGTTATGCAGGATTATGTGAAGGTTTTGAAAGCACAGGTGGAGAAAGAGAAGAACAAGAAGAAGAAGGGCATGCTGAGTGACAGGGAGAGATTCTTTGTCCCTCCACTGCTTGGTTAACCAACTGACCTACAGTCAAAGAAGTCTTTGTGAGTTCATTTTGGCATCCAGCCAATCAGATCCTCAGGCTTGTCTGTCTCCAAGTGGGAAATGGCGCTCCTGGTATGTGACAAACAGCAAAATGCAGACAGAGAGGCAGACTATAAGTTAACCCTGAATGTCCCTCTGTATATCCATGCCTGCAGGTCCTAAATGCAGCACTGGGGAGAGTACTTAATCCTGTACCTGTGACCTGCCTCTCCATGCTATAATACCCATAACCTGCTACCTACAACACACTAACAAGCATGTAATCGTTAATGAGGTTTTAAGTACCCAAACAACTTTAAGGGTCAAGGTCTCTATTGACACAAAAGACTGGAAGTGTTTACATGTTCCAGCGCACGTTTATATATATGAACTTTTGAACTTTGTGGAAAAGCCTCATGCAAAATGGGATCTAGGATGGTAACAACCTTGCTCAAAAACCTGTCAAAAGTAAGGGGGTTATGGTTATGGGTGTGGTAATATTGGTGTTTTTATAAACCATTTCACAGTAATGTTTTCACAGTGGTGTTGTCATATTCCCAACGCTTAACTTAAGCGCTGGAGAAACAAATACAGACACAACTTGTATTAGTGTTAAGAGTTGGATTTGCTGATTTCACAATATTATGTGCTATTCCAGCCAATCAAGCACTGTGTAGCTACACATCAGCATTAACCATCATCCACGAAGCATTTAGCTAAGCCATGTGCTGCTTTGATAGCATTTATAACCATTCATAGTTGGTATGCAAAGTTAGATTTGTTGTGATTGACCAGAAATGGATCATTAAGTTTAACTGAATAGCAGCATGTTATTATGTCATACAAACGTATTCTTAAGAGAAGTCAGCCAATCAGAGACATGGTACACATTAGTGAATGGTAACAAAGTAGAAATATATGATTACTGCATTTAAGTAGATAAAAAAAAAAAAATAATAATAAAAAAAAAAAAATATATATATATATATATATATATATTCGTACTCTGCTCGAGTATTAATTTCTTCCTTATGACTTTCACTTAATTTACGAGGATCAGCTGAGAAACATGTAATTCACTGCATATCTTTCCCCAGAGATTATGATTGCCTTTGGGGAAGAGGTCACAATGTGAACAAGTAATGATAATTATGATTTGGTACAAAAGCTGGATTTTTTGCCCTAAATCTTTTTTGGATGTGTTACAGGCCTGAAATGGAGCTATGAATGTTTATTAACAAATGACATGAAGTTGACCAGACAGAACATGAAATATCTCGGGTTCATACTGACTTTTTATTTGTACATTTTCCAAATAATTTCAACTTTTTCTGATTTGTGGTTGTATATCTTAAATTTTCAACCTGGCATAGAATACTGGGACATATGCAAATAAACATTCAGTAAATGAGATCCACTTTACTATAGAGAGAAACAAATGGACATGTTTGTTCAAAAGAAGGATGCTAATGTGCTAAAAGAGATACAGAGAAACACTGGATGATGTCTGTGCTGAGGAACTTTTATACTGTGCTTCAACTGGAAAGAAGCATGATTAAAAAATGAATGCAACAAAAAACAGATGATGGCAGTCACAACACACACTGCAAAAAAATGCTCCAGGCAGTTAGATTCCTAACAGTGAGAGTGTTTACATGCACTTAATAACTGCAGAAAACCTCATTTTGTCAGTAATGTGATCAACCAGTATACATACACTTAAGAACTCAGATAATTGGAACGCTTCGGGTTTACATGACTCAGGCAGTAGATGATGTAGACCTTTTTATATATTCCTTTAATAACCTGCAACCTTTAATATCGAATTAATATCAAACATTTTTCGTTTTCTCTATTAATCTTAATGTTCTCCATCTCTGCAAGTGTCCACAAAGTTAGCTGTTAGTGAGTGAGATCACAGTACGCTTTATATATGACCACTGAATAATCAGATACTTGCAGAAATCCGACTAGTACAGTCGATTCTGGTTAATCGGACCACATCGGGACGCGTTGGTTTTGGTCCTAATAACCGGCTTAAACGAACATGCCCTATAATACAAGACGGGATGTGCTATGTAACAAATTAAATGAGAACTAAACAAAAACAAGAACTACTGTTGCTTACGAACTTTGTTAATTGAAAAATAAATTTGCAAACAAGTTTTTCGAAACGCTCTACAACACAATGTATAGGTACTCAGCATTCGAAGCATAATACTGTAAAAAACAAGTTCTTACTAAATTCCAGTCAACGTTTGAAGAACTTATCCAGTGTGATCTGACGCGCTTTTGCAGTGGCGACTTGTGGCTAGTTTTGTAGTAATTGTAAATGTTAGGCAAAGAAACTCGGGAGTTTTCGGGTAGAGCCGAAGAGTTTGTTCACGGATATTACATACTGTACACGTTCTTTGGTCCGATTAAGCGGAATTTCTGTCCAAATAAGCGAATAACATTACACGTATTTAATAGGATTTGTTTTGATACTTTAGGATTTGGTCATTTGGTCAATAAGCGGCTGGCCCCATTAACCAGTGGTCCTATTAACCGGAATCGACTGTATCTGATTATTACGTGCATGTAAACATGCTCAGTTTGTCAGCAGATGAGTTGGCAATATCTTGTTAGCACAATATCTTTAGTTTCACAGGAAAATCAGTGCATCCCAAATATCAATTCCATTCTAAAGGCACAGCGTCTCCATTCTGCCAGCGGACCAACTGCAAAAATGTTGATGATTTCAATTACATCAATTACGGAGTTTAATTAATATAGCTATCATAGTAAACAATGATGTGATATGAAAAGCTCCCCCGAGGGGTAATTAGAGTGTGATTATCTAATCATCATCAGAAAAACAACTGATATGTTACATTGTTTGTTTGTTTATTTGGATTATTTAATGTCGCTATTAGCATCAGTGGCCATTTCAGGTTATATTGATACACAAGGTTACATCCTTCAAGTCCAGTCATGAATATACACTCAGTGCTAATTTAGAGTAATCAATTAACCTAACACACATGTCTTTGGACTGTGGGCATAAACCCTCGCAGACACCGGAGAACAGGCAGACTCCACATGGAAAGGACCCAGGTCACTCCACCCTGGGATTGAACCCCAGACCTTCTTGCTGTGAGGCAGCGGTGCCGCCCACTGTTATGTTATAACACTCTGTAATAGTCACATGAATAAGATTGTTCTCTGTATTACCCAACAGTATACAGTGTTCTCTGTATTCATCATCAGTATTTCATACTAAGTGCTAATTTCTCTACTTTATGTTTAATAAAACTTTCTTTAAACGTCGTCGCTGTTACATTTGTCATTAACAACAGTATTTCAGCTAATGTAGCATATCGGAAACACAACATATGACTTAAGTACGACAAAACACTAAATAATAAGTATAATAACCTTAACAGCCACCAACGTATAAGCCATCAAGCATGCAGATACGCAGTGCATACCTGTATAAGAAAAACAATAAAAGGAAGTAGTTTTGAAGATGACCTGGTTACTTGCCCTATATGTAAATAAGTCAGTGTGTCATGTATTGTTCTTGGGCCCTGTCCAAAGTGCATTCCTGTACCAAGGCTTTCTGAGATACACACTGAGTTGGATAACATAGGATTACTGAAAATTAAAGGATTATTTCATTATTGTTTCTGCATACACTTTTTTTACATAAAAAGATTAAATCATACCTTCTCTGAGCTGAACCTGAATCTACAGTTAAGATGACCTGCTACTTTCTACCATTGCAGGGCTGACATAAATAATTTTTTGCGTGTATGGTTCACCGAAATTGATCTACTAATAAATATAATACTTATGCCACTTAGCATATAGTAACTTCAAAAAACTTTAATAAGGTATACTTCCCAAAAAATGGTAAATACAGTGATGTGAAAAAGTGTTTTCCCTCCTTCCTCATTTGCAGTTTTTTGCATGTTTGTCACACTTAAGTGTTTCGGAACATCAAACCAATTTAAATAGTAGTCAGAGACAACACAAGTAAACACAAAATGCAATTTGTAAATGAAGGTGTTTATTATTAAGGGAGAAAAAAAATCCAGACCTACATGAAATAGTGATTGCCCCCCTTTGTTAAAACATACTATACCTGTTACGGTATGTGGTAGGACCCAAGTATGCAGGACCGAGGAATCCTACGGCATATAATAATAATGGGGAATTAATATATAACCAAACTGAAAAGGGGAAAAGAAGCGAAAGGCTCTCTAACATATGAAAACAAAAAGGTGAAAAGGCGCGCCACTGTGTTACGTCCCAGGAGGGAGCAACGCGCAAATAAATCGCGATGAACGCCAGGGGGCTGCCCTTTACAGCCAGATATGGGGTTCGGCGCTGATAGTGGCCCTATCGCGACATATGGCGGCCAGGGTCCGGAGGCGACTCCTCCGGCCGCGGACCCAGGATGCGAGCTTCACCAGCCGCGGGTCCGGGGTGCAACCCCCACCAGCCGCGACTGCCAGGCGCCATCAGCTGCTGGGGAATGAACCGGATGAGTCCATACAGGACTGTGGGCGAACGTGCAAAAGGCGTCTCCCAAATCGCGAGGCGCCTGGGGGACTGAGCTCGAGCGCAAATCGATCGCGAAAGGCGCCGAAGCGCCAGGGGGCGAGCATGAGCTCAAACGCGCGTATAGCACGAGCGCAGAACGATCGCAAAAGACGCCGAAGCGCCGGGGGACGAGCGTAAGCACGAGTGCACATATTTTAAGCGTATATTTTAAGCCGCAGCCGGGTGGCAGCTCTAGCTAGGGAGTGTCTCAAATTGAGAGGGCAGCCAACTAGAGTGAGGCTCAACAGAGCAGTGGGCAGTGAGGCTAAATAGTGGCCGAGTACGGAGAGGGCGCAGGCTCAGACATGTGAGAAGCGCACTTATAAGCCGAGCCGGAGCCCACCTAACGACGGAACGAAAACCCCTAAAAGTGTCCCTCAAACGCTAAATACCTCAGGGGTTTCCCCCGTACCCGTCCGTCGGCCCTAAAAGCCCCAGGATGTTACCAACTAGTCAAAAAAAGGTAGAAACCTTAACAATACCTGTGGTTTATCACACCTGAGTACATTGTCTCTAGCCATACCCAGGCCTGACTATTGCCACACCTGTTCTCAATCAAGACATCACTTAAATAGGACCTGCCTGACAAAGTGAAGTCCTCCAAAAGATCCTTAAAAGCTACACATCATGCCGAGATCCAAAGAAATTCAGGAACAATTGAGAAAGAAAGTAATTGA
>JAUZSU010141101.1:5000-15540 GCA_034780255.1 Parotocinclus maculicauda | reverse complement strand
CGTGTAAATCGCACAATAAAGGTTTAATAAACATGTAATATGTTACATAGCACGTCCCGTCTTGTAACATAGGGCATGTTCGTTCAATCGGACCAGCTGGTTATTAGGACCAAAACGATCACGTCCCGATGTGGTCCGATTAACCGGAATGTAATTTGTATTAATAGTAAATAATAACAGATACATAAAATAATGTATGAAACAGCATGATGCAGCATGAAACTCCGGCAGCAATAACTATAGCAGCATAGCGAGAAAGAGGAGAACCAGAAGGTGACATAGCCAAGAGGGATCATGTGAGACATCACCAACCCACCTCCCCAGCAATCAACAAAGCAGAATGATCACACTAAGGAGGCAAGAAGACAGCAACCCAGAATCACAGATCAACATAAATCTCTTTGACTGTGATCCCCCAGCTCTGCCCTTAGTCTAAGGCAAGGAGGCACAAATCAAGATCTGGAGAACCAAAGCCCGGCCCAGCCAGACTGCCCAACAGACACTTTCCGGTCATAGGTCAGGGCATGGCAAGGCAGGCAGGCCAGACATGACCACAGACTCCAGCCCCGGTAACCTGACCTATGCCTAAATCTAAAGTCTAAATCTTACAAAATGCCTATGTAAATAAGAATGTTTTAGCCTAGACTTAAGAATTTGGAGTGTGCCTGAATCTCGAACTAAAGTGGGGAGTTTTCCATAGTTAAGGGGCCATGTATAAGCTTTTCCCCCTGCTGTTACTTTTTTAATTCTATGAACTAAAAGAAGTCCTGCACCTTGCAAACAAAGTATATGAGCTGGATTGTTAGACTCTAAGAGCTCACTCAGATAATGTGGGGCCAGACTGCTGTATTTTTTTTGTCTATTAGTTATATTCATTTTTTATTTGTTTTTATACTATTTCAAGAGCTATGGTTTTCCACAGGTGTTTTTTATACACACTGGCATTTTAATAAGTATAAAGGCATACTGATATTTACTGGCCTACTAGATAACTATTTCTCCTACATAGATTATTTTTGGTGCTTTAAAAGTACATCTTACTTAAACACTAAGTGTCCTTGAGTACATATTATTATTATTATTATTATTATTATTATTATTATAATTATTATTATTATTATTATTTCATTTAATATTGAAGTTTGCAGCTAATGCACTGCTCCAGTAGCAGCAGTAAAATAAAAGCAAATGACTGAAACATTGCTAATGTAAAATGAAGTGAACAAGGCTGAGCTGAAGGTTAACCAAAGTGTGTTTAAACTCTTTCTGCATGGAACGGCATGTCAGACGGGAAAAAAGCCTGGGCCCTGTTAGCCCTCAAGTGAGTGATAGATGTGAAATTTTTCCTCCAAACACAAACATCTTCAGTGATTTCAGCTGTAGAATATACACGTGGGACAGAGAGCGGACCACCACCACAGACATTTCTTTTTTCTTCCATCTATTTTTACAACTTCCATTTAATTCCCTCACCAATCGTTCAGCTCCATGTGAAGAAAGACTGCAAGGCCTCACAAGATGATCACACAAAGTACCACCTTCAGTGCAGGTGCTTTTGTCTAAAACCTTTATGCAGTGAAGTCTGGCTTAACTATTTTCTTTTTGTTATTTTAAATCCACTCTAGATGTGATGTTTAGAGTGGAAGATAAGGGAATACATAAAACACATTTCAATACTGGAAAAAATCTACAGCACATTATATGTATATTTACTGCCAGAAAGATAGCAAGAAAAACTTTAAAATTTTATTTATATGTCTATACTGTATATTAAACATAAAAATTGATAAAAGTAGAAACCGGCTTTAACTGGCTTTTTTTAGCCAAAATTGGCAGCAACTCATTGCATTTAGGCATGTAGACGTGGTCCAGACTATTTGTTAAAATTCAAGCCGAGCATCAAAATGGGGAAGAAAGGTGATTTAAGTGACTATGAATGTAATATGGTTGTTAGTGTTAGTTGGATTGGTCTGAGTATTTTAGAAACTATTCTCTAATGTACTAGGATTTTTACACAAAGCCATGTCTAAGGGTTCAAGGGTAGAGCATGGTCCATAAAGAGAAAATATCCAGTGAGTTGCACAAAATAATCAAAAATAATTGTTGTTGCCAAAGGTCAGAGGAAAATGATTAGACTGTTTTGAGCTGATTAGGCAACACAGAGTAAAATAACAACTTCTTATGTATGGAGAAGAGCATCTCTGAAAGTACAGCAACATCTCAGACTGGTCTAATGTTATGGGGGTTATTGTCTTGGCACACTTTGAACCCCTTAATTTCAAATAAACACTGTTTAAATGCCACAGTTTTTTTGCTGACCATGTCCACTCCTTTATGACGACAGTACTATCTACTGTCTACAGGATAACGCGCCAAGCAAAACATCTCAAGCTGTTTTTTTGACAATTAGTTTGCTGTTTTTATTAAGCCTTCACATTTATCAGATCTCAATCCAGTACAGCACCATTAGAATATGAAAGAATATGAGATTCTGAATGTGTTGAGAATATAAAGTGCTTAGTGAGTGTATTTATCCATTAATTTCAAAATAAAACACATTTACAAAACAACACAATTTATAATTAAACTTTACAACTTGCATTTACTCTATATGTCTAGAAAAAAATCGACCTAAAAAATTTATCATTAATCCAGTGAACATTTCACATCCAAGAGGCTCATCTTAAATTAAAGTCCAACTCAGTGATTTGCCTTAGAGCAAACTATCTTCTGGGTAGTGTTAAATGCGTTGTAGTTTGTAATTTTGTCTTCATGTTGTTATGCACTTTCAGCTTTTTCTGCTGGAAAAAAGCTGAATAGCTTTTTCTTGTAGTTTTACTTTTTGGTGATTTAAAAGTGTTAACAGAATAAACATCTGATCCGAAGAAGAACGAGTCCTCTGGGAGGTTTTTATTTGCCCCTGCTGAGGGGTCTGTAGGAAAACTTCCTGTGCCTGCATTAACTCATCCTTCACCTGATCGCCGAAAGAAACGACAGTGTTTCTCTTTCACATTTGTAAAAGCCTGCATACTTAACATGAAACTTCAATTATGACTATGTTTTGATTTGCGGCCATACAGCTGCGATCCTGCTGAGTTAAGATCCACCACGGGGACTCAGTCAGAAGGTGGCAGCGTTGCTGTAAAAAAAAAAAAAAAAGATCGAAATCTTTTACAATAGGGGTTCACGATTTCAAATTGTAAGGTTGAAGTACAGTAGAGTTTGGTTATTTCCTGGATTAAAAACACCTGATGCAATCCTTCAAGGTCCATACCTGTTAAAAGTGATTCCTTGCTGATAAATAATAAAAAAACAGTACTTTCGCATGTAGTCAAATACTCAAGCCTGAAGCTAAAATGTTGATGCAGCTAAAACGTGATTGTGTGAATCTGAAATAAATGTAACAATGTATAAACTTGTAACTGTAAAACATGCAAAACAAAGCTGTAATTTGGCTTGTTTTTTAAACAAGGTTTAATGAGCATAGTTTAGTACCAGTAGCCTGTCCGCAAAACTTCACTTTCTACTGTAGCAGATGGAAAGTCTGAGGCTGGGACTTCATCCCAAGTGTAGCCACTGTATTCCTCCATGATTAACCCACACAAATCTCAACACTTGTTTGTTTCCACATGTGCATGCTACAGAACTAAACACAATGGTACAAGGGTTGTAAGAATTATGCTCTTTGAACTGTTAATAGCATTCCTGCCGTGGTTTATAGTAAAACTTGATAAACAATATGTAGACACTGGACTTTACATTTACATTGACGGCATTTAGCAGATGCCCTTATCCAGAGCGACTTACTACTTATACAATCTTACAATTTAAGCAATTGTGAGTTAAGGGCCTTGCTGACCCAACTGTGGCAGCTTGGCAGAGGTGGGATTCGGACCCAGGACCTTCAGATCCAGAGTCCAGTGCCTTAACCGCTGGGCTACCCCAGTCCCCAGTCCCCAGACTTTAGCCAAATACAGAACCAAAATGAATCAGTTGAAATGATTAAAAAAGAATTATGATTTATAAGTGGTTTTAGAAACAGCTAAACAATAGAATAATGAATGATTTTGGTTTTATTTGTATAGGCAGTATATTTCATTTTTTTGTTGTTTTGAATTTTAGTACATTATTTATTACAGTTTAAGTGTAAAGCAGATTTAGGTTTAGTTTTTGTTTGTACTTATGTAATCATAATTACCCATTACATAAATGCAACCCAGTGGGGGCAGTCTCAAGCACCAGACAACATCCTACTTATAATACTACAAGTGTGTTATTCTGCAAGTTTCATATTAAAAAATGGCAGCCAGTGTGAATCCAACTTCATCAAAGAAAACTGTTGTGCTGGATAAGGTAGTGTGGATGTGCCTACCACACTGCTCTAGCATGTACTCTTAATTAATAAGCACCCAGCTCATTTCATTACAGATTTTAAATAGACTGAATTATAGAATTCAAAAACTAAACATTGCTTGGTCAAGTTCTTTATAAGTGGTTAAAAGCTACCATGGAAATATTCAGTGTATTTAAAGGCTACTGTATACAACCTCTAAAGAAAATATAATGAAAAAGTAATAGTGTAAGCCATCTATACATTGACTAATCCGTAGGGTGTAAGGTCACCCAAGACTGCCAAAACACACTGACAGTGGTGGGGCATGGACAAGATTGTCCAGCAGTTCTTGTGGGATCCTCTTCATATGCATTTTGAAATATTCCCTAATATTATTAAACATATAATAATAGTTGTATGGTTTAATATCCTTTACTGGGGTATGTACCCAATTAAAATTCTGCTGTGGCCCACTAAAATAAAGTGATCATGTAAACAGTTTAATTTTACAGGACACTACATGCAAATTCACTACAGGCACTACATTTCCCATAATGCCAGAGCAGCTCAGCTTTTTCAAAGATTGAGGGTTTTACACTTTCAGCCAGAACCAGAGTGTGAATTCCTTTCGGTTATTTTAATAGAGTAAAGGCTGTTCACGAATACGGAAAAGAAAGTCTGCTACACTGTTAATGCAATTAAGCATTATTATTTAATGTTAATTTGTAATGTCCACTGTTTAGTATTTAACAGACATAGTATATATGCACCTTTGTGTCCCTAGGACTGATTGGCAATCAGAAGGGTATAGCTGTGCCTCTGTTATTTCTGTTTGTGCTCCAATACAACAGGAGGTCTATAAACACCCTTTTGTTTGTCTGTATAAAGTAGCTTCTCTAAGTACTGCATAGAGATTAGAATTAAACCAAAATGACTTAGTTTGGTTAACCTCAGTTACTTACACTAAATGTATGATTATCTATTAAGGATTATAGTTTAAACACACTGGCAAGTTGTGTTGCTCAATGTTCAATGCTGAATGTGATGTTTTTGAGTAGCATCTTTCTGGTACATAGTCATGTACAGTATTTAGTTTCCATTTGCTTCTCCTGGTGAGGAACATGGTAAAGTCGTTTATGTTCTACCGCATATTCATTATTTCCAAAACGAACTGGGTTGAGAATATGGCTTAGGAGTCTGAGCCTGCCCCAGTTGTATTGTTGGTCAGGAGTCGCATCATCGTTTTAAAGCCAAACCTGGAGCATTGCAAAACTGATGATAAACAGATGGACTACAGTAAACATGTCCCTATACTGCTACCTGTTTACTTAGCAAGCAAGCAGGCAAGTTTATTTGTATAGCACATTTCATACAAATGAGCAACTCAAAGTGTTTTACAATAAGAATGAAAGGATAAAACATCAAAGTGCTTTATGATAAGTGAATAATCTACAATAAGATAAAAAGGATAAAAGATAAACATATACAAACATTAGGATATAAAGAGACTTATAAATGTAAGGACAATAGATAAAAGCAAAACAGCATCAATATTTAAAATAGTAAGTTAGGTTAAGTCTACATTTGTTAGATCTTTTGCTTCTAATCCTGCTGTTAATGTCAGATATATTATTTAGAATTGTAAAATAGGTACAATGCATGTACTCATGTACGTTTTTTATCTGAGTCAGGGTCCGGGGGGTCCCAGAGTGTAATGGTTATGACTCCAGGTCAGGTGATGATGACAGGTCCAGCAGGGATCATTCTCTCTCTTCGTGCATGAATGATGTTCCACGTGGCCAATAGGCACCAGCTAGCAATTGCTGCTACATAACACACCAAACTATAAGTTGTTTAATGTAATTATTAATATAATATATAACCTGGACAAAAATAGTCACCTGTTTAAGGTGGCAGTAGCTTCAGGCTCCTGCAGATGCACAAGAATGGTCAGGTTATAAATACCTGTCTTATAGTTATCAAGTTAAGTCAAGTTTTTTTGTAGTAATTTGCGATACAGTATTAACAGTCAAACCTGTGTTGTGACTGTGGTGGCTTAACAGGTAATGTGATTATCAAGGTCCAGGGTTCAAGACCCCCTCTACAAAAATGGCATTGCAATTATTTGTAATGTAAAACATATTAGTTGTAAGCTGTGCTGGATGAGAGTGTCTGCTAAATGTAAAATTTAAATCTGCTACATTTTAAAGGAATAATATAAATATATTAATAATATAAATAATACCCACAATCTTATTGCACTTTACAAAAAAAGTATATACACTGTTAACGTTAATGTTGAAAATTTTAAACAGTATACAACAATAATTTATTCAATACCATGATTTTATATTACATCTATGCTGGCTGATCTTTACTTTTGGTCTTTTGACTTAAACTCATTACAGCTTTATAAGTGTGTCTTTGATGTTTAAGGCATAATTGAAAGATTAGGTTGATAAAAATGACTCAAATAAGCATAACCTTAGTGTAACCGAATAGTAACTTAATGCATATACATATACAAAGTTGCACATTTCCTTGTAGTAAACAGCAAAATGGCAGATTAACTTGAACTCCTTCACACACGCATGCACTCACACTCCCATGAGCTGAAATGAGGAAACCATTATAGACTAATGAAGCTATTTAAATGCCTTATTTGTTTTGAATATGCTTGACTGAGACGAGCCATCCTTCTCTCTGCTGTTCACGTCAAACTGTTGCCTTGAACTCCTCACACATTTCTTCTTGCAGTACAATATGCAAACAATTCCAGACCTTCTTTCTTGTTTTCAGCAGCTTTCAAAGTGCAGTCAAGTCATGTTGGAACCATAAAGAGCAATGCAAAATATGAGTTTTCTGAAAAGTGGCATTTTATTTGGGTTCAGCTTTGATAATATAGGGTATGAAAACTCAATATATGGGACCTAATAAGAGGTGAAACAATAAATAAGATTCTTTCTGAATTTTTTTTTTAAATAAGATGGTTTATGTAAATTACACTTTCTGCTAGGTAAAAATCCACTTTGAACCACACTAATTAATTTAAACAAATTTGCACAGCTATGCTATTGAGATGAATTTCTTTTATATCCTGCATTGCGTTATTGAATTGTAACTTTTTGACATTAATTGATCAAACAATGGGACTTGAGACCTGGAGTCACAGTTGGTTTATTGTCTTAGTTGTCCTGAAGTGAACTCTTAGCCACTTTATCCTAGATACCCAGGACTAGATGTACTTATGTGTTCCGTGTTATGAAGTGGTTGTAATTTGTGGTCACAGTGCATCTGAAATGAACATCCGGATTGATGTTTAAACACAGATCTTTTATCCTTGACTGAAGAGTGACATACACAAATAAACATGCATGCAGTAATGTGCTAAGAACAGGATCATGTACATGAACTAGTGTATGTTTTACTATACATACTATACAAATGCAAAAGCAAGGCTTCCACTTTTACCTCTGGAGATACCCTCAGGAACTTTCATTTCTAGCTATTGGCCACCAAGCTACCTGAGCTTTTCAAGCTCGAGCTGATTTGAACCCAATTTTGAGAGCTAGAAAAATTATGCAAATAAAATTGATCTTATGTAAGTTACTAATTGCCTGAACATAAATAAATACAACTACATATGTTATCAATGGCGCTTTGCAAGGACTTCACGTATAGTTGCATGATCCTTCCTCAAATGCAAGTATAAAAGAGAAGCACAATTTGCATGTTACTCTATACATAGTCTGTAAATGACCTGTTTTAGCTTGTATGCCAATTTCGGTCAGTGCACAGGTTTTTTTGCTTAGTACTTCTAGCAGTCAGTGTTTGTATTTATGAAGTATATTTTACAACAGAAGAGTCCAAAGGTCACTTTTCTAACTGAGTCATTTTCTGTTCATCACTGCTTCTCCAAATCCTTTTTAAGTAAATCACTTAGAATTGCAATGAAACACAAAATGAAAGTAAATCATTTTTCCATGATACATCCCATACATCTGTTTTTTATGGGCCCAAAATCATACCCATAACATTTAAGATGAAACAGCACTGAGCTCATACAATATGTGTGTTTCTGTGCCAGGTGAATTGAACTGGAACATAAGCAGTATTTCTTTAAAAAATGCACACCACAGAATTATTATTTTATTATTTTATTTTTTAATAAATTTGTATATGCTTTAATAGTATAATGTAGTTTAGCATTTTGATGTACTGCATATGTCAGGTTTGGACTGCCTTAAAGAAGGTAATACAGTACAAACCTTAATAAATAAAGTGTGTAGCCTGTATCATAATTGGTATACAGCATGTATACAACCAAGGTACCTAATGTTCACAAATTCAATTCAATTTGATTCAATTCAATTTTATTTATTTAGCGCTTTTTACAATGGTGCATTGTCTCAAAGCAGCTTTACAATATTACATTATCTAAAAATGGCCAATCCCAAGTTGAGCAAGCCTAGGGCGACAGTGGAAAGGAAAAACTCCCTGAAAGTGGTAGAAAGAAACCTCGGGAGGACCAAGACTCAACAGGGGACCCATCCTCCATGGGTGGCCTAGATGTTAATTAAATAAATACTTAAAAGTATATTGAATTATAGCAAATTTAGGTAAATAATTTAAATCCATAAAAAATTAATAATAAAATGAACTAAATTATAAAACAAATAGATTATAAAATGAGTCCTCAGTGGGAGGTCCTTGGAGGCACATTGTCTCCTAATGTCCAAACGATGGAGGGAGTTCCTGCACTCTGGTGGGACTGGGACCGAGCCGGAAGAACATCCAAGCGCGTGGTTCCGGAACTGGCATCACAACATCAGCTCAGAGAGAAAAGAGAAAAGAAACATAACGTAATGCAGTTGTTATATGATGCATACTGAATCCAGTTTTACTTCTTGAAATATATATGTACTATACTTAAAAAAAAAAAAATTCTCTAATGTGAAAATATGTAGTTTATGCAATCTAGTTGTTCATGCAATATGTCTCCATCTTACATTAGATTTGGCTTAATACTGTGATTGTTTCTGTAGTCCTGGCATGAATTTGTTATTATGTCAAAACACATGAGCATTTTCTTATTTTATTACATTTTTTTTTACAGTATGTGTTCTACAATTAAATGTAACTACGTGTTTAATAATATTTAATTATCCCAAGTTTTTATAGTTTACCTTCTATACAAGTGTGATTATAAGTAATTCATACTTATGGCGTCTTTCGCTGACCTACACAACCACACCTTTGTCAACTGATTCATGCCTTATAATAAACCAAAAATCATTCAGGGTGCCAGTCATGTTTTATCCTGTCTCCCAAACCTTCCCAAAACATGAAGTAGCCATGCAGTTAATTAAAAACAAAAGCAGGAAATAATGAATCGGGTTAAAATCCCTAGGTTTTAAGAGACCCTATTAAGAGGAACACTGAGTTGGGAGACATAATTAATGAACATGGGGTTTGGCGGAGGCCAAAAAGATGAATGGTGCAAGTTCTGCTTGGATGGTTTATGCCTTTAGCCGAGCCCAAGTAAAGTGTATTTACACAAGTATAAAACTTTGGGGTCTTGGTTTGAAGCAGAAGCATTATGGTGGTGGTACCCCACCTTACCACACTGTGGCAGTGTGCGCAACTGAGTCTAATGGACAACACAACACAGATCTGGGTTCCCACTGGTTCAGAACAAAATTTTAGTCCAGTCTTCTGCAAAAGTTTGGCATCTTTGATCAAATGAGATGGTTTGTTGACTCTCTCAATTGCAAAGCACATCCTGTGCAGGGAACACTATTGAACACTGTGGTATGTGCAAAGTCTGACCACCTATCAAGATTTTCTTATTGTTGACATTTATTGTCTAAAACTGTACAGATGTTTGGCTGAAAGAAGTATTTTCCTGTATTGTTATTATATTTCCTATATTGTCAGGTTTTATTTTAAAAGCAGACATTCACTACAGGTGGTCACAAATAGATGCATATGTCCTTAGTACTGCAGATGCTGAGAGGAATCACTGCGCTATGCTCCTGCCGGCCCAAATATGAAGCAACACACAGCGCCAATTTAGCTTCTATTGGGTAGGAATCGTGCAGCAGAGGGGGCTCAGTGGAAACGGCTAATTTAGGGAAAGCGTTTAGTCTAGGTCTCATTTTATCCCTGCACTGCTACTGTACCGAAAAATGAATGAGGTTTTCTGTC
>JAUZSU010141090.1:0-15541 GCA_034780255.1 Parotocinclus maculicauda | reverse complement strand
AGCAACAGTAGTTCTTGTTTGTACGTTCGCTATATGTGTAAATCGCACAATAAAGGTTTAATAAACATTTAATATTTTACATAGCATATCCCGTCCTGTAACATAGGGCATGTTCATTTACCCAGCCGGTTATTAGGACCAAAACGATCGCGTCCCGATGTTGTCCGTTTAACCCAATTCGACTGTATTTATGGCTAGAAGACTGGGTCATAGCATCTGATAAACTGCAAGGCAGGGGAGTGCCCCAGGACAGCAGTGGTGTGTAGCTACCTCCTGAATACAGACTAAACACAAACCAGCACCACGATGGTCGAATACACAGAAGAGCTCAATGTTTTCTGTTTCATTATTGCCATGTATATGTGCAGCATTTACCTTATGACGTGATGCCACTAGAATACACAGTGGGAAGAAGACAAGCTGGTGGAGTTTCATCCTGCAGGGAAGCCCTGGGTCCACGCATTTGTGCCAATGTTAATTTGGTGCATAACACCTACATAAACATTGTTTCCAGAATGTTTGCTATCACATTGGCACCTATGACAATGGTTTCAAGCGTTAGGGGTGAAATAAATTATGGTTAGGCAGCCGATGGCATTCAGAACATCTGATATTCACAACCATTTTCTACATTTTGTATTGGGTGTAAAATAAGTGAAATAAATGTTTGACAGGAAGCTATAGTTTCAATCTAATCTTTTTCTTTCTGCAGCGTGAAAGGCTTCGAAATATTGAGAGGATATGCTGCCTCCTCCGTAAGGTAAGAAGCATTTTGGTAGAACACATTTCCAACCACTAATTTACCCAACGAGCCTTGGAACAAATTTGATTGCAATCACAGTATCTTGTGATTCTAAAGCATTTCATACAACAGTTACAACAGTTCTGACCGTAAAAGTTCTAACCGTCATTATTTGTGATAACAGCACAGCTTTTTCTACACCAAAACAATATCACTCCATTGGTAGTAGTAACGACAAAGCTTTATTCACGCAAACACATATGTTTCAATATTAACACAAAAAAGTATACACTATTTTTAATTATTTATTATTTTATATTTATTTATTTAGAAATGAAAAAAATTTCCTTGTCTTATTAAATATATATTAAAGCTACAATAAAGCATTTTAATTACAGTTTTAAAATCTCAGTTTTTAGTCATTTATTTTAGATGCATAGGATTAATTGCAAATTTCAATTAAATGTTTCAATTAAAATTTGTCAAGACATGTTTTGCTTTGTTTACGCTTAAAAATGTAAAAAAAAATTTAATCTTTCAGAAAGTTTAACGTGAAGCAGTATTCAGTCGTGAGCAGAATGTAAACCTCTTGCGTCATTTGAGTCATGTAGCATTCGCTGGGTGTACTTTCTTCAAATAATTAGTTTAAAAGATTCGAAAAAGGGGTTGCTTTTCATGATAGTAAAAATAAAAACCATAATTACCCATAATTTGCAACAAACATTTTACCTTGACCGTACAACCCCAATTGCAACGAAGTTGGGACGTTGTGTAAAACCTTGAGCAAAACCTATATTTAATTGAATACACTACAAAGACAAGATATTTAATGTTCAAATGGATAAACTTTTTTGTTTTTGCAAATATTCACCCATTTGGAATTTGATGTCTGCAGCACGTTCCAAATGTTGGGACATGGGCAACAAAAGACTGGGAAAGTTGAAGAATGCTAAAAAAAAACCTGTTTAAAACATTCCACAGGTGGTTGTCATGATTGGGTATTAGGGAAGCGTCCCCGTTCACAAGCAAGGATGGGGAGAGGTTCACCACAACTGCGTGAGCAAAAAGTCCAACAGTTTAAGAACAATATTTCTCATAATGCAATTTAAGAATTAAGCTTCATCTACAAGTGCAAGTTAAAACTCTACCACGCAAAGCAAAAGCTATATATCAACAACACCCAGAAATGCCGCCCGCTTCTCTGAGCCCGAGCTCATCTGAGATGGACTGACGCAAAGTTGTCCTGTGTCTGACGAGTGATAATTGTTTTTCAAAATCATAGACATCATGTCTTCCGGACCAAAGAGAAAAAGGATTGTTACAAGTTCAAAAGCCAGCATCTCTGATGGTATGGGGGTGTGTTAGTGCACATGGCATGGGTAACTTGCAGATCTGTGAAGGCACCATTAATGCTGAAAGGTACATACAGGTTTTGGAAAGCGATCCAAGCAACATATTTTTCAGGGACATCCCTTCTTATTTTAGCAAGACAATGCCAAGCCACATTCTGCACATTAGAACAGCGTGACTTCGGAGTAAAAGAGTTTGGGTACTAGACTGGACTTCCTGCAGACCTGTCTCCCACTGAAAATGTGGTGCAGACTGAAGTGCAAAATACAACAACAGAGACTCGGATTGTTAAGCAACTGCAGTTGCACATCAAGCAAAAATGGGAAAAATTCCACGTACAGAGCTTCAACAATTAGTGTCCTTATGCTTATTGAGTTTTGTTAAAAAAAAAGGTCATGTAACACAGTGGTAAACATGCCCCTGCCCCAACTTCTTTGGAACATGTTGCAGGCATCATATTCCAAATTAGTGAATATTTGCAAAAACAGTAAAGTTTATCTGTTTCAACATTGAATATCTTGTCGTCATGGTATATTCAATTGAATATAGGTTGAATATGCAAATCATCATATTCTGTTTTTATTTATGTTTTACACAACACATCCAACTTAATTGGAATTGGGGTTGTATATATATACACCTATCCATGCTCTGATTTTCCACCAAAACCCCTGGTATTCTGACTCTTTTTTTCTTTCCTGTCATATTCTAATCTCTGGTCAGATATGCCCAACTGAGGCCTATTTTTATTTTCTCCATGTCTCTTTTTCAGATGTTCTATATTTTACACTTGTTCCTTTTTTCTCAGCTTGCATTGCAAATTAGATTTGGGCACTTTGGACAGCCTGTAGATTTCTGAATGTTTACCTCTATCTGAAGCTCTGTCTGTCTGTCTCTCTTTTTCCTTCTCACCCAGTATAACGGGGTAGTGATTAGTGAACACATTCACATTTTCCTTCCATATGTTGTGCCAATGAAACGCCTGTGAGCCCACGACACAGAGGACAGTGGTGCCAGGGGAGTGTGAGTATGCTGTTTGAGAAGGGATGATTGGTGTAAATGTGTGCATATTATTGGATTTTGCATCTGCAAAATCCTTTATTGGCTCATAACACAGTTGTTTACTTGCAAACAGGTTTATCCTGAATTTATTGCATGCGGAAATGTCTGTTCATGCTAGGTTTTTTAATTTCAGCTTTTTAAACATTGCGTCCACACAAAGAGTGTGTCGTGTGTGTATAAAACATATGCTGGTAGTCGTGGGAACTTTAACTTCACATTTAGAGGCTCAAATGCAGAGCTTGGTGCAATGAAACCTGACCCCCTACTCAAACACATACTCACACAACCATGTTCCCCTTACCCACCCAGAACTCTGAATTAAGACACATGTGGAAACAATTCAGCCAATGCCCTGAGCAGGCAAGCATTCACACACTCCGAGACACACACATGCACACCAATACACTGACACATCCATTGCTAGGACACTCTATGGATATACATTGCAAACCTACCCACAGACACGCACACAGTGCACTGGAACCACACACAGACACATACATAACATTCATTGCACATGCAGCTGTATTCAAGCCACCACGCCTCAGTCAAGTGTACACATATATACAGAAAAACAAATACACCCATTGACTTCCAACACATTGTACAGACATTACAAAAACCATCACCTCACAAAAAAGTACAAACATTTGAGATTCAAAACATCAGGTATTTATTTATCACTGTTTACTAGCGGTACTGTGTGCATGTGTATGTTTGATGTTTGTATATAATTGAGAGAACCATATGTCCCCAGAAGTTCAGAAAGATTTAAGATTTAAATTAAGATGTAACATTTTGCTGGACACTTCTTTTAAACCTCTGTATTAAACAAAAAAAAATTGTAAAAAAAAAATACAACTTTCTTTCTTTTAAGTTTTTTTGTTGCCTTAGATTTCTGAGGTTAGGTTTAGTTAGGTGGAGGTATATTCAAGCTATAGTTACATTACCCTCACAATGATAGAAATACAAAATCGTGTGTGTGTGTGTGTGTGTGTGTGTGTGTGTGTGTGTGTGTGTGTGTGTGTTTTGTGCATGTGTAAATGTTCAGAAGTTTGAGTCATCTCCCAGAAGACTCTGGTAAGTAAGCACCTCAGGGTCCTTTAGGGCTGTATTTTAAGCTTGTTGTTTTTGTTTTGCACCTGGTTACAAGGAACTTAAAGTAAATTAATAATATGGTGATGTGGTCAGTACCTAATTTATGAATACACTAACATCTTTTGTAATGCTTCAAAGCAGCCAAAACATCTGGAGCCTCAAGGAGAGAGAGTTCTCACCTATCACACTGAATTAATATATGAGTAGTGCAGAATTTGTCTGAATTTGAATTAGAAAGAGAAAGTGAGCGAGGGAAAGGAAGAGCGAGAGAGAGAGAGACAGAGAGAGAGAAAGAGAGAAAGAGAGAAAGAGGGGAGGGGGGTGAGAAATGCAGGAAGAAAGGGCAGGGTTGTTTTTGATATAGCCAAAGTGCAGAAACAAGCCAAATTCTGTAATTTAATATTTCACTGCTTCAACATCTGGAGCTGCATATAAAATGGAAAATGGAGGGAAGGAATGAAAAGAGAGTGAGTGAGAGGGGGAGACAGAGAGTAGCAAAAGCTGAAAATACAACCTTCTTCCTATAGAACAGAGTTTCTGATCTTCATGTCACTCGCTCAGTAAAAGTAAAGAACCCCAAAAGTCCAGTAAAGTTTTTAGCCTCTTTCTTTTGTTGTTTCAGCGGTCTGTAAGCCTCTCTTACCATCAAGTGGTTGGGTAAATGCACACATCCACGCACATACTATGTGTAATTGTCTCTTGGCATTCAAGTGTAGGTGACCTGATTGTGATTATTGTTTGGCTCATTCAGTGCTGTTGATGACATTCAATACTTTGTGTGTAAGTGTGCATGTGTGCTTTTCACTGTGTAGAAATCTAAATCAGACTCCACTTTATAAATACAATTATCACCACTCTACCATGCTAACTAATAAATATATTACAACTATTATTCATTACCAGGTACAGAGATGCATATCACAATTCTTAGTACTTGGAGCTTGTGTACGCTGCTCAAACCTGTGTTGACACTTAATGCTAAACAATTCTAATTACTACAGACAACTCATACACGAAAGCCACTATCTAAAGCTACAATCTACAGAACACATATTGACCATCTGAACTTTATGTAGTAGTAATTGTATATCTTGCTCAATATATAATACATTAGGAAACTATTGATTGTCAATATTTACACTCTGACTAAATTTGCAGTGAGTGCAGTTGTGACCGTACAAGGACAGCCGTGGCCAAATGTTTTGAGAATGGCACAAATTTAGGTTTTCACAAAGTTTGCAGTTATTCTTAGATCCTTTAGTCAGATATCGATGTTGTATAATGAAGTACAATTATAAGCATTATAGGCATTTCATCCATTAAATTTTTTTTTTATTAACAAATACATTTGGTTTAAGCAAACACTTAATATTTATAGTGTTGATCCTTCTGCAATTTGCATCCGCATACTGGATATCAGCTTTTGGGCAAAATCTTGAATGATTTCAACCCATTCTTGAATAATCAGTGCTTGGAGTTGATCAGTTTGTGGGGTTTGGGGATTGAGATCCGGAAAGCTTCCAGGCCATGAAGCAAAAATTTAAATGCTTTGTTCACTAAGCCACTTGGTTATAATTTTTGCCTTGTGACATGGTGCTCCATCATGCTGAAAAAAAAACATTGTTCATATTCAAATTGCCCCAGGATCGTTGGAAGATGTAGCTCTTTGAAGATGTTTAGATACAATTCCTTCATGGCAGTGTTCTTAGGCAAAGTTTTTAGCAATCCAGTCTAATTAATATATTTCCTGCAGAATGCCAGTCTGTCCTTGAGGAGAAGTGGCTTCTTTGCTGCCCCACCAAACCATCCTCTAAAATATTTCATCTCACTGTGCTCTCAGATGCACTTACAACTTCCCTTTGCAATTCCTGAGCAAGCTCTGCACTGATGGTGACACGATCTTGTAGCTGCATCCTCTTTAAGAGATAGTTCTGGTGCTTGCCTTCCTGGATGCCTCGAATCCTTCTTCACTGTAATGCAACCACTCTCTTTGATTCAATAAATGGTTGATCAGGGTGCTGTCTTACTATCAGCAATGTCCTTGTCTGTGAAACCCTTGTGATGCAAAGAAGTGATGACTGCATGTGTTTCCTTGTAGGTAACCATGGTTAATAGGATAAAACTTAAAAGCAAACAGTCTGCTCTTATAATCAGCATGGCAGAGTGATATTAGCTGTCTTGTTCTCCTGAGCTAACAAGATCATCACTGAAATGAACACAAAGAGCCACCATAAATACTGATGCAGCAAACTTTGTGAAAACCAAAATGTGTGCCATTTTGTAAACTTTTGGAAACTACTGTGGATGTGAGCTCAGGGAAGATAGTTGACCACAATTACAAACCAGATACTTAATTTAGGAGTATACATGCTGAGTGTGTGTGTGTGTGTGTGTGTGTGTGTGTGTGTGTGTGTGTGTGTGTGTGTGTTCGTGCGTGCATGCATGTGGACATACGTGTGCATGTGTGATTTTGTCACGATTCTCTATTATCTTCTGTAAGTAATAGAAAGGAGTCAGCCATTTTGTTTGTAATTACAGTCAGTTTGACAACAAAGAAAAGTTTGCGAAAAGAAAGAAGAAAGAGCCTGATTGAAAGAAAAAAACCTTCACTGCGTCTGTGACATGTTAGTCATTTCTAACTGTAATTGTTTTTGTCTTCCCTTCATCTGCCCTGCTCCCTTTCTTTCTGCCTGCCACACACACCGAAATGGGAAATGTGCACAGCGATTGTTATCATGTGGACGTGCTCCACTACTTTTGGTCAGTGATTTTGAATCCAGGGTGAGGAGTGACTGCTTATTGAAGTGTGTTTTGAGTTGGATGTTTATGCAGGCCAGGGCACCCGAGAAAGATTTGCACTAAAGAGAGCTGTTTACTAAGTGCTTTTTGTAGTCCTTTGGTTGATTTAACCTTCCTTGAGATTTGAAAATACTCTCATTTTAGGAAAAGCAAATTATTACACTGTGAAATAGGTGGTTTTTTTTGCCAGCAGGTCCATTGCGACCAGGTGTATAAATCCAAGCACATAGCCTTCGGACAAACAGCGACAGTAGAACAAGACAAATTAAAGAACTTAATTACTTTAAATGGGGCACAGCAGTTTTTACAATGTCTGCCCTCCTAGGACTGTCTTAGTCAAATGTGAATATTATTCTTGTGAGTTAAAAGCATCTACATCTACCAACAACTCTACAGCCAGGAAGTGGTAAGCTTACAGAGCAGATCCACTGAGAGCTTTTGCATCACTCTGTCCTGAGTTCCAGACTGCCTTTGGAAGCAACATTAGCACAAGACGTGTGACTGACACTGTTCTCTGGAGGAAAAAAAAATTATTTTAAATGAGAAGCATTGTCTTTGGAGAAATGAGACTACATGAGAAGCACATGCCATATCTCAATGATAGTGTGGGTAGTATCGTAGTTTAAGCCTGTTTTGCTGCATCTTTGTCAGAATGGCTTTACATAATTGATGGAGTAATAAATTATAAATTATACCACGAAATTCTAACAGAAAATTTGTATATAGTTTGAATCTCAAGAGGAGGTGGGTCAAACAACATGACAGTGACACTAAGCACACAGTCATATAAACAAATAATACAGGTCTACATCAATTTTGCCAGCTACAAGATAGCATGAACTTTATGAATGGTATTGTGCTGAATCCAAAAATCACATCTGTTTCATCCAGTCACATATGTTTTTTAGATATTAGTTATCACATATTTAGATATGCTGAATATACTTAAAGATAATTAATTTGTAGAAAGACAAGGTAAATACACAAAAAGTATGAGGCAGTTTAGTAAATACTTACTCCAACAATTAATGATAAACAGCACAGTTTGGCATCTCTGCCCAAACAGTTCATGAGCCTGTGATTGGTAGAGGGGGTGTTAAAGAGCCATAACAATACATTGGAGAACGTTATCTGGGGTAGCAAAAGCTGAAGTTTCAGATGTCTATGATGTAAGAGAGACCTGCCATAAACCTTTTTATTTGTCCAGCTTGGTGATCTTCCTTTCTAAGAGGAGGGAATGACTCTGGCTTAGTGAAAGATTTCACTTTTCTGTAATCCATAAAGGTAAATAAGGAATCAGCCTTAAGCACCAAAATATGTGCGGATCACCAAGGTATATTACTAGGGATAGCTAGTCCATGCAAGTATTCAGTCACTTGCTCAATCACAGGTTACTTAGTTGGGTTCGCTCTATATGGGTGCTGTGTAATACGCATGTGATCACAGACATGAATGTCATGCTCATTTAAGGTGGTGTAAGAAACAACACTGGGAACCAAAGTCTTGATGTCCTCCTAAAAGGACACAGGGAAGTCCCCCTATTTTTGGTAGTTTAGCATAAGATACACAATTCCTACCAAGATGCAAGTTTGTAATTGCAATTGCACTCTCAGCAGACAGAGTAAGTACAGGAACTACAGGACTCACAGGCTGGGACTAGACAGAGTACAAGAGAGGTACTTCTTCAGAAAGTTAATATAACAGATATGAGTTTTGCTGTCAGGAGTGCCAATAACATACTCAGTGGGACTACGTTTTTGCCTTACGTCGGGAGATCTCATGAATAGAGTCTGCAGTGAGAAACCAGGCATGAGCAATAATGCCAGAACAATTGGTCTCCAGCACAAAACAAGCAAGTTGGTCATAAACGCCTACCTTTCCTTCATCTCATCCTGAGAAAAACCTAAAGCTTTATGAGCAGCATCCGTTGCTAACCTTAAACGTTCACAAAGAGCACCAACATTTTGTTGGATGGGATGGAGGTCCTATAGCATGCCAAATGTAGTGCAGAATTTAATCAATGCTTTTAAAACAATTCTCGACTAACTGGTCCCATGACTTGCGCAGCTCCACATCTCAGGACTATCACTGACATCACCCACAAGCATCGCCTCAGGATCAACTATAGAGACTAACGTGTTATAGTACCAGCTATATTGTTTCCCAGGATAAAGGAAACACCACTGACTGGCAAAGCTAAACTTAGCCACCTTTACAAGAGATGAGACACTGTTCCTTTCAGGGGCACAACAATTCCAGCCAGGTCAGTGGCTTGAATTAAGACATCACTGCCTGCATATGAAACCTCAGAAAAAGGTAGCTCTCCAACACACCAATTTTGTGCTCATTTAAATACAGTACCACCTGCTCTAGTAAGCATTCCTTGAATGTTTCCAATAACAATAGCTTTTTAGATGCCCAAAGGTCTCAGTTTTACTACCAGTACACCAGTTTTCAAATAATTCTGCCTTTACTCAAACTCCCTGAATGCTTGACTGTACACTTCAGGTACACTCTCATAAGCATAGAGCACTGTTGATTTGACCAATTCATAATCTAAGCCCTGTTTCAGGGAAAGAGCAGAACAAACTTTCTCAACCTTTCCCACCAATCTACACTGTAACATGAGAGGCCAAAGGGTGCGAGGCCAGGTGAGCATAGTCGCTATACGGCCAGACGAATATGTATCAACTTTCAGTTCCAGAAAGAGAGGTACCAGAGCAGTTTGTTGACTTATATTAAAGCTAGGACTGGGTAAGCTTACTGCTGTAGTCTGAGCTGGAACAGGGGAGACCCAGGTATGCTGGACATCTCATGCCAGTGGAGGCAGGAGGTGTTGACACTGGACAGATAATCTGCGGTCAAGGTACAGACGCGAGAGGTTTCTGATTAGCCATTTTTGACTGAGATCCATCTCCTTATCATAAACCCACAACATCTGTACCTGGTAATCCTACTGTCTAAACCCAGCTCAAACTCCTTAAGTAGGATTTGAAACACAGGTTTCTAGGAAGTGGCCAAGGTTTGAAGGTGGGCTGCAAATCAACAGGTGACTGAGCAAGCTTAGGAATATCTGTAGAAGGTTCCTTCCTGCGTGGAAAATTTCATGAGACAGTGCCTTACAAGGCTCATCTTCAAATATTTTCCAGTGGCAGTGGGTGGAACAGAAACACTAAAAAACTCTGCGATCATTGCCAAGCTCAGGACCACTTCAAGCACAAGCTCAAATAGGCCTACTGGTGTATTTAACGTGCACCCCAACATGATTTTCTAAAAAGGCAAAAAAGGCAAAAAAGGCAAAAAAAATTTTTTTTTTAAAGCAATAGTGTCATAAAAGAAAAACTGCCGCTTAGCACAGTTCATCTGTGACACGTCTAACTTACCAAAGAGCTCAGTGAACTAACCAAGTGATAATCAAACTTATAAATAAAAGGTTAGCACAGCCAAGCTCTCAAATCCCAGTCCCAGTCCCAGTCTAGGGTCAGGCGGGAAAAAAGGGAAGGATGGAGAAGGAAACAAAACACAGTTCCTTACATGTGGCACAAACACACCGCACTACAACATAGACAACCAGCAGTCAAAATCCGATAAAAGTAAAGCAAAAATCTAAAAGCAGAGAGTGAGAGAGAGAGAGAGAGAGAGACAGAGACAGACAGACAGACAGACAGACAGAGTGACCAACATCCTCTTCTGACATAAAAACCTGCATGCTAAAAAGACAAAACAGGCAAGTTAAAATATCGCATTTATAACATAGCTCTCTCATTCGCTCTCTCTCTCCCTCTCTCTCTCTCTCTCTCTCTCTCTATCTCTCTCTCTCTCTCTCACACACACACACACACACACAGTGAAATCCTGTCAGGTAGGGCCCATATGACATATGGCTTCTGACTTTTGGAACCCTTTCACGTGTGGGAGGAACTTAGAAGAAGGCGTTCACCTTGAATCTCTATTGGTCAGTGATTTTGGACTGTATTCTGCTCTAAGACCTCCTCTGGGAGTCACTCCCACCCCACGTTTTCAAACATATCGGAACAACAGTTTCCTCAATCACAGCAGCAAGTGAACTGAACTTCTCAGATGAAGTTTACACAAAAGTTAAAATAAATTGCCAAATTGTTTGCAGATATTGCAGATACTTTTCTTTCATGTGATAGGGTTTTCTCTTCATCTAGTAGACTAGAATTTTAAAAAGTTCACATTAGTGAAGTGTGCTAAGGTTTAACAATAAAGCATAATGTGCCCGCAGGGCATTTAAAAAAATATCACCTTGGAGCTCCGTCTAAAATTTTATGTAATTGTATTGCTTTTTGTAACTATTGAATATACAAATGTAAAATTTTGTCTAGGGTCAAAGATAAATATTGTGTGCAAGACTCAAACTTTGCTAAGACAAGCAAGCAGGCGCAGCTACAATGGTAAGTGAGATGTGATTTTTTTTTAGAGACCTGTAAAAACGTCCATGATTTAATTCAGTGTGACATGAATTTGAAGTAATAATTTGTAAATAAATAAATAAAATATGTAATAACTGACCTTTTTAAAAGTTGACAGATTGGGATTAACAGAAATAAATAATGTTGCATGTTTAAATATACAGATATATCTGAGTTTTCTACCATAGTAAATTGTTTTAAATTATTATTATTGAAGGACAATTATTTCATAAATTATTGTTAAAGTTTTTTTATAAAGTTTGTGTAGCCCTTCTTATTAATCAGTACTTTTAAAGTAGCTCTCAGTTGGTGACCCTGCCGTAGACTCTAGAGTAAAGGGTTACACAATTTATTTTGTTGTTGAATCCACAAAATGGCATATTTATTAACACACAACATATAGCAGAAAGATTGTTGAGAATAGTCATTCGGTTTCCACCCACAGTCCAAAGACATACAGTGGGTACGGAAAGTATTCAGACTCCTTTGAATTTATCACTCTTTGTTTCATTGCAGCCATTTGCTAAAAAAAAAATATATATATATATATATATATTTATTTCTCTTTAATGTACACAGCATCCCATCTTGATAGAAAAACAGACGTATAAATTTTGGCAAATTTATTTAAAAAGAAAAACTGAAATCACATGGTCATAAGTATTCAGACCCTTTGCTCAGTATTTAGTAGAAGCACCATTTTGAGCTAGTACAGCCATGAGTCTTCTTGGGAATGATGCAACAAGTTTTTCACACCTTGATTTGGGGATTCTTCGCCATTCTTCCTTGCAGATCCTCTCCAGTTCCGTCAGGTTGGATGGTGAACGTTGGTAGACAGACATTTTCAGGTCTCTCCAGAGATGCATTATCCAGTGATACATTTAAAGGGGTTTAAATAACATTTAAAGGGGTCTGAATACTTTCTGAATACTTTCTGTACCCACTGTGTGTGTATGTATTTATATATATATAACAAGAAAACAAGCATTTGATGCACCTACAAAAAATAAGAAGATCTGTAATTTTTATCGTAGGTACACTTCAACTGTGTAAGGCAGAATCTAAAAAAAAAAGAAATCCAGAAAATCACATGATATGATCCAGAGGAGGCATAGAAGAAGATCATTTGGTGAGATGAGACCAAAATAGAGCTCTTTGGTATGAACTCAATTTGCCTTGTTTGAGGGAAGAAGAAAGATGAGTACAACCCCAAGAACACTATCCCAACTGTGAAACATGGAGGTGGAGACATCATACTTTGGGGGTGCTTTTCTACAAAGGGGACAGAACAACTGGATCGTATTGAATGGTTGGTGTCATGTATCACAAGATTTTGCCCAACAACCTCCTTCCCTCAAAAAAAAGCATTGTGGATGGGTTGGAGTCTTCCCAAAATCCCTGCTGCAGTGTGTAGTGTGTGTAGACTTCTGTAATTGCAAACAATATTACGTTTTAATAATTTTTAAATGCAAATTAATTATTTCCAAATCATGGGATTTTTTAAATTCTGTCTCTCACAGTTGAAGGGTACCTACGATAAAAATTACAGACCTCTCCATTCTTTGTAGGTGGGAAAACCTCCTCAGCCTCATCCAACTTCCAACATTATCCTGGCCAATTATGCTGGTGACCATGTTATTTTTGTCCTGCTGGATCTAACTGAGGAATTTGACACAAGCACATAGTGGGCAGTTTTATGGAATGGTTTTTGGAATAGTTTAGGTCCTGTCTCACAGACAGAACTGTGTGTGTGAGTTTTACTGGCTCAGAACCCTTATCTTCTCCCCTGTTATATACGGTTCCACAGGGACCCCTCCTTTTAGGACCCCTCAATTTCTTAGTTTATCTGCTTCCACTGGGTTCCATTTTAAGAAAACTTGGCAAGTATTAATAGACTTAGGAACCCCCTTGATTGTATGTGGAGACACTAATTTCAAACTTTTAAGTTTTAAGTTGTATAGTAATTTTAAATTGGGACGAAGGTTAAAGTTAATCAAAGGTAAAGTCAATCCTTGCACACGAGCACCTTCAAACAGTAATTCATGCATTTGTCATGTCTCAGCTGAATAACTGTAATGCACTTTATTTTGGAATTAGCCCCCCTATAAAATTCTACTGCCCGACTTTTAATGGGATTACGCTTCCCTCCACTGGTTGCCTGTGCATTCAGTTTAAAATTATTTTATTTGTTGGAGCTGCTCCATCCCCAAGTGTCTGCTCAATGGCTCAGGTCAGCTGATCAGCTGCTCCTAAAAGTGCCAAGGTCAAATCGTAGACATAGAAGGGATAGAGCATTTTTTATTCCTGCTCCGAAATTATGGAACAACCTTGCAATATATATTACACATGATTCTTCATTGTCTATTACTGAAACTGGTCTTAAAACCCATTTATATTATTGCCATTCAAGCCAGTATGAAACTTTGCTCCTGTTTTATTAGTTTGTATTGTTTTATCGCTTATAATTATTTGTGTACAGCATTTTCTTTCAGCTGACGATATTCTTAAAGTACTCTATAAATAAATTGAGATGAGTTGAGTTGAGTGCTTGGCAGTGCTGAATAATATACTGTAGTGTACCTGTACTGACTAAATGGCCACATACTGCAGAATTTCTGTACACTAGTAGATCACAGATGATTGCTTCACAGTTTGTGGTAGTCATCTTCGTATCCTTAGTAGCAATGCTGAAAAATATTAAAAGACTTTTGCACAGTACTGTGAATGGAAAACTTTATATCTAAAATGTAATCTTTCTCTATGAGGTGACCTCTCTTTTCTTTTATCTCCTTTACTTTTGTGTATTTTATCCATCAGCTGTTACATTGCCATGGCCATCAATTGTGTTTGTGTTTGCTTGTGAGCTGCTGCACATAAGGTTTGACTGGAAAAAATACACATGGTCAGTATGTAAGTCTGATTAAAGCAAAGCCAGTCTGGACGCTAGAGATAGTACAGCAGGTTATAGGAAGCGCTGGGTAATATAAGTAGAACCATGCTTCAAATTCTATTATAAACCAGCTTTCAAAACATGTATTTAATTATGCAAATTTTTCTTCATAATTTTTCAGTACCTAGATCCTACATTTCGTTCTCAATAAAATTGTCAAAAACCATGCATTTTCAGAATTATCCTGAACTATACTTCATTTAAGAATAGTTGGGGAGATACTGAATTTAATTTTATTTGACTTAAACTGCACTACATTGTAAAAGCAACGTTAAGTAATTGTGTAATTAATATGAGCCAAAACGTTATGCTCAGTAAAAGATCAAATAACAATGATTATGTCATTACAACTCAGTAAGGCAGGGTGAGAGATACATCAGACAGTGCTGAATGTGATAGAAACAAGCAGACATAATTGCCTGAGTGACTTTGTCAAGGGCCAGATTGTAAAGCTGGATGACTGAGCCGCTCTGACAGCGATTCAAGGAGGTACACATCACAAACCAACATCAGGGTGCTGGATGCCCAAGGCTCATTGATGCGTGACAGGATTCTGTGGCACAACTCAGAGATTTCATTTTTTCATGCTGGTTATGAAACAAATATGTCACAACACAGTGCATTGCAAACCTTGCCTTGTATAGGGCTACGATGCTGTGGACCAGTCAGACTAATGATCTAGCTAACCATTGTCCACTTTCCAAAGTGCCATCAGTGGGCAGTGTGCATCAGAACCGGATCTTGGATTAATAGAATCAGATAATCTGTTCTGAGGAGTCCTGTTGTCTTTAATAACACAGGGCTGACTGGGTACATGTGATCCATTTGTCTGGCCAAGGATGCACTGTGGAATGAAAACAAACCAATGAAGGGAGTGTGATGTTCTGGGCAACATTCCACTGTGAAATCAGAAATGCCAGACATTTGTGTGAATGTCAGTGTGATACTACCTACTTTAACATTGTTGCGGACCAGGTGGCCAGAAGGTTTTATCTTGTTTGTGTGTGCGTGTGTGTGTGTGTTTAGCTATGATGATGAATTTAACCGTACAGTCGCAGCCAACCCTCGGTCACTCGATGGACCATCAACCTCCGCACATCTCTG
>JAUZSU010141079.1:0-15543 GCA_034780255.1 Parotocinclus maculicauda | reverse complement strand
ATCTGCTACAGATCCATAAACACTTACCAACTTGAATCTAGGAATAATTGAGCGTGTTTGGGTTATGTAGTTGGTGTGTACTCCACTGTACTCCCCACAATACACCCGAGACATTTTGCCTAATGTTTGTTAATTGCCTAAATAAATAATAAACATAATTTTCTATTTTTTTTCTCGACACTGAATCTAACAACAAACATATTTCACTATTCAGAATATGAGTATTTTAGAACAGCATTAGCAAATACATAAGATATAAATACATGGCATTCATACTAACAGCATTAGGACACATTGTAACCATTTACTGAAAAAAATGGTAACAGGATAGTAAGTTAAGACTGACTTTCTTAGTCATAGTTACAATATCATTACATAAAGGAAAAAATAAGAGTGAACTCACTTTTGGTCTTCTCATGCTCCTCAGAAGATCCAGATGATACAACGTCATGTTAAACATGTGACTCGTGGTATGTTCCATAATTTTCAGAAGTGTTGGCATAACAGGTCACAGGACTGAATGAATACCTGGGGACATGACTAAAATATGTATTTCAAAATAAAATGGATTTCTTATGAACACAGTTCAAGGCATACATGGGATATGGACAGACACAAAAACCTCAGAGGGAAATAAATCCCATATTTAATTGTAAAGTGTAAAGTTAGCGACAGCAATAGATACAAAAAATAGGGGATATTTCAAAATGAAATGTCCCATAATGAAATATCCCTAGGTTTTGTGAGCAATGTATTATCACTGTCCCTGTTTTAAATTATATACATTCAATTTGTACTTTGAGCATCATATAAATGTCTGGTCAGTGGTGGTCTCTTTCCACAAATGGTACATCTGTGCCATCAGATCCTACAATCTACCGAAGGCACCAATAGGTAAAAAATGACCACCTAGTGTAGCTACAAAATACGGAATATCAGCTGAAGACAGTAAGGTCACTGATAGTGTACACTTACAATACAGTTACACTATACACTATAGCAACAATACACTAATACGATAAAGGCCAGTTGGCTGTTTAAAAACAGGAACTGAGAATATTCCGGGGTTAAAACCATGATCAGCTATATATTTACAGCGAAACAAGATGCTCTCAGTTCTAATTTCTGATTAGAAGGTAAACATCACTGCACATGCACAAAATGAACCATGGAACCACGATTCATTTGTATTGTATAATTTTCTATTTTTTTCTCTACACTGAATCTAACAACAAACATATTTAACTATTCAGAATATGAGTATTTTAGAACAGCATTAGCAAATACATAAGATATAAATACACGGCATTCATACTAACAGCATTAGAACACATTGTAACCATCTACTGAAAAAAATGGTAACAGGATAATAAGTTAAGATTGACGTTCTTAGTCATAGTTACAATATCATTACATAAAGGAAATAATAAAAGTGAACTCACTTTTGGTCTCCTCATGTAGAAGCCTAGCAATAACATTAACACGATAACTGGCAAGACTGATGTAAGTGTGTCAGTCAAAAACTTACAGTGGCAGATCTGAGAAGGTGTACCCATTCAAATTGGCACTGAGTAAAACTACTAAGTAGATGATCAGCTATAGATTGTAAGGCTAATGACAGTGGATACTTTGTTAAAGTATGATTCATTTGGTAGATTAAATCATAAAAACAATATTTTTTTCAATACCCATAGTGACCATGTTATAGATGCACAGCAGTAACACTGACATTAAAGCTTACAGGTGATTTAAGTGTGTCTAAAAAATGTAGCCAACAGCACGTGGTTTGTGGACTGTTCTAAAGATCTGAGAAGGTGCACCCATATGAAAGGTGTACCTATTAAAATGAGCACCGAATGCAGCTACAAAGTAGGTGATCTGCTGATAGTAAGGCCAATGATAGTGGACATGTTAAACACTTAAAATAGTTTGATAACAATGCAATAATGCACTCAAACTAATGTGGTTGTTTCAAAACGGGAACTGAGGAAACCTAAATATCTACAGTGAAACACAAGATACTCTCAGATGTAAGTTCAGATTGGATAACATGCACATAAAATAACCATGGCCATTATTAATCTGCATTCTCGACATGGTGCCAGTGCATGAGGTCATTTGATAAAAGCAGAGCTGTTGTTCTGAATGTGTCATGGTTTTGCTTCTTTGTTGATTTTGGAACTGTTTATGATACAATGTTCCACATGCTACAGCTTCACTGAAATGGACTTCCTGGCTTTCTGAGTAAACAGTTAAATATTTAATGCAACAGTGCAGGTTCTATGTTCAACTCCATCATTATTTTGTTTCCACATGCAGCCTTGAATACTAAACACTGTAGCAAGGCCACATTATTAGCAGTGAATTTGCAGCCAAGCCATTAGCGGGACGAGTCCACCATTGGCGTGACACTTGTGGACACTAAGACATTAGTGTATATTAGAGACAAAGGTATTTGCCTTTAAATTTACGTTCTAAGTATCGAAAGTAAAAGTACCACGATTTATGTTTGCTCCAATGTCCTATTATCATTTTTGTAACAAGACTGTTGCTTAATCAACTAAGTTTAGGTGAAAAGACTCATCACTCTTGGTACACTAGTCTTTTAACAGAATGTCAAACCAACAGGTCAGAACAAGTTCATACCAAACCGTGTACCCTGACTGGTGCTGCCGCACACATACCCAAAAGGAACGGCAGATTTCACCTAATTTCGTGGAGTAAAATAAAGGATATTTGACTTTGACATGTAGTGGAGTTAAAGTAAAACACAACCTTAAATGGAAATGTACTGCTCACAAAAATAAAATAATGCAATATCACATTACGAAATATCCCTTAATTTTTGTGAGCAGTGTACTTCTGTAGTGAACATTAAAATTAAATAGTTTTTTTTTCATATATATTTATATATATGAAAAAAAAACTATTTCATTTGACTGTTCACCACAGGAATGTAATGCCGTAATAAACGATAAGTGACATGATGGCCTGTTGTGCTTGTATGACTGCAGTAGTGATAAGTCATTAAACACAGTGTACACCTTTTCGGAATAATCGTGTGGTGGTGTTGGGGAAGTCTGTCTCTCAATGTCATTAGGCCAAATTCAACCCCATATCAGAAATTTTGGAAGTATGGGAAATGCAAATATTAAAAACGAAACAAAAACTAAATGTAATGATGTGATGTAATCATGAGGTTAGGCAAAGGATCTATAGTTCACAACAAATGTATGAGAAAATTATTATTATTTAAAAACAATGTTCCTCAAACAAAGACTTAAAAAGGAATTCCAGATTCAGATTCCTGATTTTGTCTTGTTGTCTTAATAAATGCATGGATGCCACAGGAAAATGTCATCTTAAAGGAATTAATGTTGCTCTAAAATCTCAGTGTACTTTTCTGCTTTAATGCTGACATTAACCTTTACCTAGGGCCATTAGGGACATTGTGTCTGCATAGTGTCACGAATTGCAAACAAACACAGCACCAAGCTGGTACAATGAGTTATTGATTTTATTAATCTACAGTAGTTAAAAACAACCATAAAATACATGTAGACATATATTGTATGTGTGCAATGTGCATAAATCTATACAATCAAAAGGCTTTGGGGATATCAGTGTTTGGCAAAGTTTTGGTTGGTAGAGGCACTTGGGTTCAACATCTAAAACACACAACTTTAAGAGACTCCGCTGTTAGTAGTGGCACAAAATTAAAACAGTGTGTTCAATGCATTCAACAAAAATAACCAAACTACTTGCCCTTTAATGGCCTTAAAACATATACACTTTCAGACTCGGAAAAGGTTTAAAAGCGAGATTACTAGATACAATCACCTAATAATCAGTGCGAAACTGAAAAGGTTATTTAAGGTTCTGTCAGGAACTGGAAACACTTGTAACACTTGACTGTGCATTTAAATCTTATGGTATATTTTAACGATTATAGTAGAGTAGTTGCAGGGTTACACAGGCTGACTGAACAGGATAAACTATGAAATCATGTCTAAACTTTTATAGATGCATTCGAGCGTTTCTGTAAAATTCTTTGAATTAGGCGAGTTGTACCCCAGGTTGAGGCCTGCTCTATTTTAAGGCTTGTCACTTTCAGCAGCTACACCAGAGCAACACAGAGAAGCTCTGTTCAGTGGACGGGGAGGGGAAAAAAGAAGTCACCTCACACCGAGTAAATATAGAGTCCATTAAATATCTTGCAACCTAAGCAATATTAGAGTTAATGTGCTTAATCTGCAAATCTTAACACTTTACATGGCTGTTTTGGATTAATGTCCATCATTAGGACTAATGTTCATTAAGCTCACTTGTTTTGTGGTATGACTGAAGTCCAATACATTTATAATAAAAAAAAAACATCCCCTATTTTTTTGTGGGCAGTGTATATTGCATTTTCATTGGCTTAAATTATGTCATAATATTAGATCTATCACACTTTATGGCCAAATAAATTGCAAACATCCAAATGTAAGCTATTGGCATTAATACAGAGTTGGTTTCCATTGGCTGCCATAACATCATCTGATTTTGGAACATAACTACTGGAATGTTGAATGAAAAGCCTTTCCTGTTGCTTGTATTCCAGTTCATTCAGAACAACTGTAAATGAGGCTCAGGAAAAGGTAAGAGTGTTCCCCTATTTGCTGAAAGATCAAGATATTTGCTGGAGCTTTGAAGCCCAGTGCCTCAAGCTCTGGGCCACCAACGCACTGTCTGGAATGGACCTGGGGGGGGGGTCATGACTGTACAGGTCATGCTTCTGCCTGAATATTACATTATAATTGTGAGTTGATATTATTATATCCATGTATATTACAAGCGTAAAAAATATATCAAGTAAGGAGGAAAATTAGATTCAGAAAACCAGGAAAAGTTGTTGCAGCTACCATGATGTCCTGGTCATGCTTTACCGTCGGAAACACTTGAACTTTAGGGCTACATCCTAAACTGTATACGCCATAGTAAACCATATGTCAAATCCAGACACCACCACTGCTCACACTACTTTAACACACAATAGAGTAGAGTAGTCTGTGGTTTGGGATGCAGCCTTTGTGTTCAGTGAAGCCACAGTCATATAATAAATTTCAGGTTGGGAATGTTAAACACAGAGCTAGGGGGAAAATCTGAGGCTACAAAATCCCAGAATCATACATTATTGTCTTGTGCAGACATCTTCCAAGAGTAAAAGCTTCATCAGCACTTTTTCCCCTCAATCAGCACCAGATTTACAGAATGCTGTGGTACCACTAACATTTATCACTAAAGTAAGCCTACTAAAGATGATCTTCACTAATTTGGGCCTAATTCTACATATCAGGTTCCTCGACTCAAAAACAGTTTGGAAATGGTTACCAAATTGCACGGCGACTTTATATGTTAGTCAGAATTGTGAAAGCATTTTTATGTCCTCACAAAAAACCAAGCCAGCAGAATTTACAATACTGTATCCAGATAGTAAGCACAGCATTTCTAATGCACTTCTACTACTTAGTGCAGCAATGGTGCCAAAATGTTCTGGTTTATTTCATCATTTCTTTAAGTCACTCTAGATTATAATGAATATCATAAATGTAAATCAATCTTAAGGGGTTTTCCTTCTATTACATATACCTAGCAATAAAAGCTATTTAAATAATGCAACCACACGCATGTTTACCTTTTATTCAAGCCGATATAGTTTATAGCTGTAAGTAGCCAGCCTGTTATTATTGGATAGAAAAAGAACAGGGCTTATTTGTAGTTATCGATCCATATTGAATTTCCTAGTATAAAAAGTACTATTTTCAGTTTCTTCATAGATTATTTGAACGGTTTATAGAAAACACATACTGAATCCGTTTTAAAAGAAGAAAAAACATTTATAGGCTGTATTTTCACTTTTTAAATCAAGTTATGAGATTATAAGACTTCTCGTCCCTAAATTCACATCTTAAAAAATACAAAAGCAGTAATAAAGTGTAATGCTGCAAATACGCAATAGTTAGTTAGTGGTATTTCTCAAATAAAAAGTAACAAAATTAGTCACATTAAAATAGTCTTTCAATAACGGTAGGGGACATTACAAAACACTACCTCCTCGTTACGGCCAACATACCAAGAAGATTATAAAAATCACCACCACAGGATACAATTTCTTTACAACATGCTGGGTACTGTTCAGCAATAAATCCATCTCGTTAAGCAATGAATTCAATTCGTTACGTCAAACAGCACAGTCGATAAGAGACTGATCTAGCTCTAGCTCATATTAGTAGTGGTTTGGGCTCTTTTTATGATTTTCTTGAAATTCAATGGACCGACCCACAATCTACTCATTGCTCCCAAGTCTTTGAATTCCTCTTGACTGATGATTTGAGAACTGCAAGTTGGTACAAATTTGTAAGGCAGTGTTATAATGTGATGCACTTTAATTCTGAGCAGCTAAGTTTGTTCTTTGGAATCAAAGTCAGCTGATGGATTTAAGATTTCCTTCAGGATGGCTGACGTGGTCAGGTCCAGGATGGATTATTAAATCAATATAAAAGTATAAATATGTCAGACCCTCTAAAGCAAGGACAAACAATAGGGAGGGAGATGCACGCACGCACACACACACACACACACACACACACAGTTACTCTCACATTCACACTCACAGGGGAATTTATCCACACATTGAGGAGTCTGTAGTCAGTGCCACTTTATGTATAGTGGCTACAGTAGCTGCACTGGTGCCTCTGTGATGCAGACGTGGGTATATCATTAGTGAGCAGCACTGCAGCCGGTCCAGTGGTTATATACATTTACATTTTGGTCAGGGCACCTGAGCTAAAAGGTCTCTCATACATTTCCACTGCAATGGTTATTTCGGTCTGGCTCCCCTATCTGCAGGCTGGGTTTGCGCTCCGTGTCATCGCTCTCCATGGTCTCTGTGCGACGAATGGGAGGGCGTTCCTTAAAGAAGTCGGAGACATATCGCACCTGTGGAGTATTAAAGAAGAATTTCATACTCAGTCAGCAGTGGATGTTCCATAATGGTGCTGGGCGCCACCCTCGTCAAATTACATGCTAAATAATATACTGTATAATCAATCATTTCACAAACATGAAAGTAAGTTCATTGCAGTGATGCCCAGTCAGGCCCTTCTAATCCTTGTGAGAAGGGGTAACAAACAGGTATGTGTTAAATATTATAGAAACATGTATTTAATGAATAACTTAAAAGCAAAGATATCATCCCATTCTAAACTTTAGTCTGTGTTTGAGTGGTTAGTGCTACTAACTAATCAAAACTGCTCAGGCTACTGTGAGCCTGTTAACAAACAGACAAGAAACCTGACCAAATTTATGATTTTTTCTTACGAGGGCTTCACCATCGTGTTCTGGACCCTTTGGAGCTTTGAAGATGGTGTTATATATTTGTCATTCATAAATAAACGTCACTGCCTCAATGCACAATCTAATCTAGATAGGTAACATCAAATAGCAACATGAAAGCAAACTTTTAATAAGTCAGCAAAGTCAGGTAATTCTACCTGTTTTCTGGCAAAGTAGCAGAGGATGGACTTCATCTTCAAATAAGTTTAACAGCATGCTTTTTTCAGGTTCTAGCTGCCCTGGCATACTGTATATATACGGAACTGAATATAGCTGCATTTTCAGTGATTTGCATTTTGAAAACACCTATTTTTTTTAACAAAAAAAAAGTTTCTGTGTTCAATTAACTGTCCGGATGGGGGGGTGTAGGCGTGTAGCAACATAACTATAAAACTATTAATCATACTATGTGGCTGGTACTCGTGATAGCATTTAAAATCTATAATTGTATTTGATTAATATCAATGCCACTACACACCCTTTTTGAGTCTTGGTCCTCCCAAGGTTTCTTCCTTCTATATTCAGGGAGTTTTTCCATTCCACTGTTGCCCTAGGCTTGCTTAATTTGGGATTGGCCTTTTAAGATAATACAATATTGTAAGGCTGCTTTGAGACAATGCTCCATTGTAAAAAGCACTATATAAATAAATTTGACTTTTACTTATGGTGTGTAGTTTGTGTGTGTGGTGTTCTCGCACATTAGTGTGCTTAAACTTCTTACAAGCATGTGACCTGAGGCTGCTCTTTCATTGGCGGTTGAACATTTCCTGCCCAACACTTATTTGCACCCCCAACAACATGGATAGTTAGTTTAGCAGGAGACCACTGGAATTCCAACTATGTTCAAGTTAAAACAGCTTAAGAAGAATTTATTCTAAATAAAGGAAAATTGTGTTTTAGCCTTAACAAAGGGCTTACACCCAAAACATTTATTATGGCAAACAGGGATGGATATCTGGATGCAATGCAAGTGCAGTAATGATTTTTTTTGCTGATTAAAAGTGCTAACATGAAGCGTTGTGAACAATGACATGACAGAAGAATGAGACTTAGACTTTAACCAGAGGGTCACTGAACAATTTGTAGACCAGACAGAAATGACGACAAAATTTATGTTCAAGTGGTCACTACTGGTCAGTGGTTAGGTTAGGTTACAGTGTGGTGCTCTGTTTTACACAGTAGTTTTTCTTTTCGTTTGCATCCCTCTCAAAAAATTTTTGCACCAGCCTCCACTGTGTTCAGCAGCTAACCTAACAGCACTAAGGTTTTATAGTAATTGAATAAGATAAAAAAAAAATAGCAAGATACATTAATAAGCTATATTCCAAAAGCATTTGAATTACTTAGTTTTCTTTTTGGTTTCAATTAATATCCGTTACTAATCTGTGCAATACCATCTGTAACCCACTACTGTTTTTCCAAATTCCATTTCTAAAAACAATGCAATTACTACACTCCTTTTCATCAATCCCCAAACAAGTAGTGAAAATACTGCACAACATTTCTAGATATCGGAACCCAGCCATGTCAAGTGTCACTACCGTTTACAGAAAAACAGTCTTAGTTTTACTAGTATGGTCAATGTAGCAGCACTTACATTGAGGACAGCGATGAGTGCACCCTGCAGGAGACCCACAAGCACGTCGCTCCAATGGTGTTTGTAATCAGACACCCGCGTGTAGCCAACGTAGATTGCAAATGCAACCAGGAAGAACTGAATTGTGGGCCGAACAAGCCGTGCCCATTTGAATGCCATGCGTGCCTGTACATATAACTACAGAAAAAGAGAGAAAAAGATAAGGGATTGCATAAGACTACACACTATCTACCTAACCTTTAGACGCAGTTCAAACGTGGATCTTCATAGAACCAACCTAGGTGAGTCAAGTCTGGCTATCAGAGCAACTTGACATAAACTTGAATTACAATACATCAAGTCCTTAGAGTACCTTGTGTGGGTGGGACAATGTTTATAAGGTAACATCTGTTATCATGTCCAAACATGACAGGAATGTACCCAAAGCAAAGTAACCCCTTTATGTACTAACCCCTTTATGTACTACCCCCTTAAAACATACTGAAGGCGAAAAAATTACACATAGCAGGGATGGAGCAATATTATTCATGCATCACTTTCAAAAGAACTAAACTCGAATGAACGTACAGTTCAAGTCATTAGTGGAAACACCTCAGGATGCCATTAAATAAAATAACTTTCACTTCCTTATAAAAACATAGCCTGGGGGTGGGGGGGGGTGGGATGTCATGTGATTCCAGAAGGGGATCACCAAAACTCAGTGCTGCTTGGGTAAGCTGAGTGATTAGAGGAAAGTAAGACTGCAACAACTCACCGCCAAAAACAGCATGCAGTACATCCCGAAGGACGAATGGCCCGAGTAGAAGGATAACCTGGAGCAGAGACACGGAAAAAGAAATGAGCAGATTTTGCACATAAATGGATGCAGACGTGACATGGCTTTGTGTCTATTCTGGAGAAAACTATTAATATGCATAAATTACTGCTCTGTGCATTGAACACATTTACAGGAAAATATGACTTGAAGTAAAAATAAATGTTGTATAAAATAGGGATTAGCATTATACCCAACATGTAATATAAAAAACAACATTTTTAAAGTACAAATGAATCCCTGTTCATTCATATAACTTCAAGACGAGCCTGGAAAGTGGCTGCTTGTGTTTTCCATCCACACCCTTAAAAAAAAATCACCCTAAAACTTTAATAGGCAATTACTAAGTTCTCATTTTGTTGGCTCTAAAATATTTGTGAAATGAAGAGATTTGATGGGAAGATGCTGTGCGTGCCATAATGCCTTTTCTTTTTCGAAAGGCAACATATATATGCACCTACATGCAAACGTATTTTATTAATAAATATGAAATGTCAACAAAACTAAATAAATGGAAATGAGAGGAAGTGAAGAAGCTGCCTGTTATGTGGGTGTAAAAGGAATAAAGGCACAGCATGGAATGCGGTTAGATATGTGTTTATCGCTCATAAGTCAGTCTGACAATGCAGCCTACATCGAGAAGATGATAAACATTTGAAATAAAAAAGTACTATAGCATGTAGGATTGCTGATATTTCTCATCGTGCTAATGGGTGCAACCCGATGAACGAAGATGTGAGGAATGCAAGCATGAAAGTGAAGACTTTCCTTGATTTAATAAATCATTGCTTGCCTGTCTAGCATCTCTCAGCTGCCATGTACAGATGACAAACAGCTGTAAAGTGGACAGAAAAAATACACGATCTTTCCTTTACCCTGTTGCTTGGCACTCCTTTCGACTTTGGGTACTTGTTTAGATTTTCTTTAGCTGGCATTTAGAGAAAGCTGAAAACTGTCTGATTGAAAGTCCAGCTTGGTTTAATCCAAAGGTAAACTGTCAATTGACAATAACCGTTAAAGTGACATGTGGAGAGGATTTTCTTTCCACTATGACCCAAAGCTTGCTCACCTGGGGCTACGGACCTAGATATTTGTAAAGCTGCTTTAAGACAATGCTCTATTAAAAACGTGCTACATGAATGCATCTCATCTGTACCTCTTTTGGGTAAAAGGTTTTGGTCTTTCTTCCTCTCACTGAGCCTTATATAAGGTTGCAGAGTGGAGGATGAACGCATAGTGAACAGGTTTGAACTCTGTGCACTCTGAAAGCGCAGCATGGTGTTTAGAAAGAATATTTAGTAGAGTGCAGGAACGGGCAAAAAGTGTGCACAAAATATAATTTGCAAGCAAGTAGCAAGCAAGTGCCTAAGAGTGCTTTTGTAGAGCAAAAGTCAACTTATTAGATTATGATAATATATAATATATATAAAAAAAAAAATAATAAAATAAATAAATAATTAAAAAAAAATTTTTTTAAATTTAATTTAATTTTTATTATTATTATTATTATTATTATTATTATTGGAAGACGTACACGAACCGGACACTGTTCTATTTGGTGTGACATTCAGAACACCTAACTGATGTAATCTTGCCCATCTCCGTCATTTTGGGGGTTGTTTAAATTTTGTTCATACCTTTTTAAAGTCTATAAATGTGTTCCCCACTGTGCATGTTTATGTACTACCCCCTTAAAACATACTTCCTTAAACCGTTACCCTACTCATGACACTCGTCCAGCCAGCAACAATGGAGAACTCAAACTGCATCATACTGATACTGACAATAATATAAATTATAGCATCTTTAAAATAGTTTTTTTTTCTTTGCTTTTTGGTCCCATAAGCAACTTTTTTTGCTTTTCAAGACTTTTACAGATTTGGCTAAAAATCAAAAGCTATCCTCTTAGTAATCTATTATACTGCACATATTATTTGGACAAACTCAAAGCACCTCAGAGCAAATGAAACCTCACCCACCCCCAGTGATGTGTTGGTGGCCAGAGCACAGCTTTAATCATTCACAATTATTAGTTTTTGCATTTAAAGTGCAGTAACACTCCTTCCAACACCACACAGTATCATGTCAGGAGCATGAGAGTGCAGCTGAGACACTGAGAATGGTTTACCATCCGATTGGGGTAAATCCATGATGGTCTCTACTAAAGTATGATGCCAACAAATAAAACTACAGTCAGTAAATGTATATAAAAGTTATGCAACTATAAATGTACTTACATGGTAAATAAATATAATATAACGGTAACCTGGTGTAAGTGAGGTAAAAAAAAGTAACTGTTGAGTATATTTGCAAAGCAAGTACACAAAAAAGGTCAAGAGTATATTTATGATGACAAATGGATTTCGGCATCCAATTGGGAAAGGTCAATAAGAAACGAACAGTAAGTGAAAACAACAGCTGAAACCGTCAAGAAACAAACAGAGGAAGTCAGGTCAGTGACAGTATTACCTGGACTCTGTGACGTTGTGTGGGCTTCCTGTGCAGTTTATATTCAGCACGTAGCCCTTGCAGACACTTGGAGCACACACAGCCATGAAGTTTGGTCGGGGGCGTCCGATGGTGAATTTGGCCATGTCTGTTAGAGACTGGCTCACACAGGCACCAAACATGAATGTGCCCACTACTTTATAGAGAGCAGCCGCATACTGGTTGAAGTTTGAGTTGGAGTAGAGACGCTTGGTGTAGACCAGGTAGGCTTCTCCTGTTGTAATCTGTACATGGAGAGCAAGAGCACAAATGACCATTAATGAGGAAACGAACAGGAAATTTGCCTTTCCAGTTCACACTAATCTCTCAGTCGCATAACTACTGCATATACAGTATAATATTATATGCTACTTTTTCTTTATCTTAGTCTATATTTTATATGTTTCAGTGGTCACTTTACTTTATAGTTCTACAATTCTAGACTATAGGCCATCTGTTTGTCTATATACTTTGTGCCCTTTTACTGCTCAGGACCCTCATAGGATCAGGTACTATTTGGATGGTGGGTGACACTGACGGTGGTGGTGTGTTGTGCTGGTACGATTGGATCAGAAAAAGTAGTTCTGCTAGAGTGTATTAAACATTTTGTTCACTCACTGTCTTCTTTATTAGAGTTAGTTATCCTTTAATCCTTTATCAGTACTCTCAGGACACTGCCTACAGGATGCTGGTGGCTGGACGTCATGAGGGGTGTACTGTAGTGTTCAGCAGTTACAATGAGGTGATGTAAAACTCCAGCAGCACTGCCCTTTCTGTTCCAATGCGAGTTACGTGGGTGACGGGGCAAACATCAATGCATGTATTAATAACTAATATAGTTAATTAAAGTGGGACTTACTTTATAGGTAACCTGTACTTAGAATGTGACTTCATTTTCCTTAATTCTGGGATGGCTTGTGCTGGAACGGTCCTTAACTTAAGCTGTAGCGTATATACAGTGCCGGCCAAAGGTCTAAGAATACTATTGAAAATGCTTCTTTTCTGCACTTTAATTTAATTGGGAACAATTAATGAATGAATTGCTGAATCTTAAAAAAAAACATTAAATTAATCAATTATTATTAGTATTAGGTATGTTCCACCTATTGCTGTAATGAGAGCACGCACTAAAGCAGGCATGGACGACAAAATCTGATCCACGTTATCCCAGCATGATGTCCATCATTCCAAAAGAGCATCTTGGGATAATGCCATTTCTCTGCCCTCTCTGTTTTCTAGTGTCCCCATAAATGCTTTTTGAGGTCTAGCTCAAGTGACTGCAGGAAAAACCGTGACAGTCAGCTCATGGATCTTCTTTGGTCTTCAGGTAGATGTTGCTTTGAGGTGAGTTTTGGGTCACTATATGACCAACTAAAGGCCAGACTTTTTTATTGCTTGTTTCGCGGATCCGCCAACGTATTTGAAGAATAACGGATCCGAAGTATTCTCATATTTCTCCATGTTTGAAGAATTCTCGGATCCAATGGTTGAAATTAAAAAAATAAATAAATTTAAAAAAAAAATTGTTAGCTTTTTCCGCCCTCTGGTGGAGAGCCAACGGTTTTCTTCTGTTCATTGAATTTTTTTCCAGATTCACTTTAATTTAATTGTGTGTTAAATAAATTGTATTTTTAAATAAAAATTTATTTTTATTTTTTCCTCCTTTCATGTATTGATTCCACATAGCCCTCGAGAAATTGAAAAGTGCTGAAAAATAAGGATTTTTAAAATATTTTTTCCTCCCTCCTCAGTAGATTCTTAAGTAGGAACTTTTGAGGAACAAGCAATTAAAAAAGTCTGACCTTAAGCTTAATTTTAGCTCCAATTTTTGTAGTTCTTAAGTTTATTTTGAGGGTGGCACAGTGGCCCAGTGGGTAACAGTGTCTCCTCACAACAAGTAGGTCCTGGGTTCGAAGTGAGAGTCTGCATGTCCTCCCTGTATCTGCATGGGTTTACTCGAGGTACTCCGTTTTCCTTCCACAGCCCAAAGACATGCCTTAGGTTAACTGATTATGCTAGAGTCGCCCTACTGTGGTGTGTGTGTGTGTGTGTGTGTGTGTGTGTGTGTGTGTGTGCCTGGTGATGGATTGATTCCTGCCTTGTGCCCTATGCACTAACTCTCCCATGACCCTGATTTAGAATTAAGTGGATGAAAAAAGTGAATTAATAAAAAAGGTTTTTATTATTGTGGATTGTGCACCTATTGTGCATTTGGCACAGACGAACTTCTTAGGTGTGTGAACACAACCCATTCTCACGCTATATGAAATGAATTCTTTAAATTCATGGAATTTAGTTCAGAGTTCAGTTTTTAGATCACAGGCAATGTGCTGTGTGTTATGGGTAAGGTGACATGGCGGCGCATGCGGTAAACAGGAAACTCCGATCTCTGACATCTCCCAATGGAGCTGGCCGAGGAGTCAAAGAAATGTCAAATGGCTAATTTAAAAAGGATCTGCGGAATCTATGGTTAAATAACGACTGTGCGACTGTGGTGGCTCAGCAATTAAAGTATAGAACTAAAAACCTGGGACCGCATTCATAAAGATTCTTTGTGTTAAGAGTAGCTCCTAGTGATTAAAATCTTAGAGTTATCTTGTGTTTCCCTCCTAAACTAGTAAATATACAAGTAATTAATAAAACCTGCTAATTCCTAATAGAGAACCTACGTCAAAAACCTGTTAGGAGTAAGAAGGTTTTTTAGGAGGCTTAGGAGGAGAAAGCGATAAGGCAAAAGACATGTCCTTCAACATACAAACTAAACTCACCAATTAAAACCAATCAGACACAGCAGTAATCAACGCACCTGCAACGAGTCACATTTCCCCCAGTTCATTTTCTATCCAATAGATTATACAATGTACAAAAAATATCAGCATGGTAAAGACAAATAAAAAAAGTGTGTGTGATTTCCCAAGGAGGTTTGCTCCTTTTTTGGGTCTTGGTCCTCCCAAGGTTTCTTTCTCATAACATTTAGGGAGTTTTTCCTAATTTTGGACAGTGCTCCAGTGTAAAAAGCGCTATGGAAATAAATCTGACTCGATTGGTGTAAAACATGCAGAAATCGCCTGTGCCTGTTATTTCAAAGTTAAAGCTTATAATATAATATACAGGGATGCACATAAGTGGTGCGCTGGTGCGCATGCGTGGTCAAAATTGATGCGGCGCATCTTGAAATTCAACAAAAAGCGCGTTTGCGTACCAAGAAATTTGGCATTTTGGGCCACTGTTACATACAAAGCGAGTAGTTAGCTTACGTTACAACTAG
>JAUZSU010141068.1:0-15544 GCA_034780255.1 Parotocinclus maculicauda | reverse complement strand
TACACGTATATAATAGGATTTGTTTCTGTACTTTAAGATTTGGTCCGAATAAGCGGCTGGTCCCATTAACCAGAATCAACTGTACTTTTAATATACTTGGCAAGACGACAATTGCTGTCATTAATCACATCATAAAAGACTTTACACCATTCAGGCTGTTGAGAGAGATGGCTCCAATGAATATGTATGAATATTACACTGCACAAGTATCACTTAATTATCGTTAGCAGCAAAATATCGGGGTATCATTTTTATTCAGCCTCACACACACTCTTTGCCTCATACCAAGCTTTGCTGCACTGCTGTGCCCTTTTTCCAACAGCAGCAAATATGGCTTTCTCAGCTGATAAATCTGCGTTACTCTTTTTGGTTTTGTAGCTACGGCTTTATATTTCCATTCGGAAAGACCATAATGCTGGGTACAGCATGCTAATTGCTAGCACCCCACTCCACACTCCCTGACTTCATTGGCTAATGGTATCATAAAACATCCCAGTGATAGAGCATGCCTTTTAATACCAGGTTGAGCATACTTAAGTCGGCAATGAGATCTGGCCTCATTTAGGGAACATAAAAGATTGGTTTGGATCAGAGAGCTAGCTTGTTCAGGCATGAAATCAAAACCATTCGCCAAGTGGAGAGCCACACGGTAACACTGGGCACTACGTGTACTGAATCAAAAAGCAAAATGCATAAAGTAGACTTAAAGACGTAGCTTTGGCACAGCAGGTAAATGAGCCGCTTTCCAGCGGAGAGCATGTTAAGGTTGGAATAAATTTCTCTCCCTGGAGGTCTCGGAAAGTACACTTTAAATACATTTACTCCCCAGGGCAGACAAGGCTACATACTTTAAACCTAGGCCTTTTCATCAGGGAAGGAAATGCAGCAACAGTTGCTGAATCCCACACTCATCTTTTGTGTAATGGTGCCCTCATAAAGAGCCATTAGCCGCTCATGAGTCCTGCTTGTTCTGAGGCACCTCTAAATGATCTGTAAAGATCCGGTGGCTGCAGGACTTGTCACCAGGGGACAGTGTGGGCGGTTCAGGTCACACTGGGGCTTCAAAAATGGTGCTTCATTTGTCATCTGCACGAAACGCTAGAGCCTGTGGGTGCCCGCAGGACACACCCTGATTCTGGGGCACTTAATTTAAGTCAGTGATGTCCCAGAGCAGCGCAGAGTGCTGTCCCCCTTGGGCACATGTAACCCAGAAAACAGAGGTGAGCTAAAGAGTCCTGTGCGAGCAGCGCTTGGGGATGCAGAGCGGAACGTTCCCGAATCTGCGCCATGTGAGTGCAGCTTTTAATGGACTAGCCGGAAGTCAGGAACCACTTTTTTCACAAGCATGTTTACCTTGGAATCTCTGTTAGACTGGCTCTGCAATTTACAGGGCTAATAACTAGTCGAGTTCCTGAGTAATTACATGGAGTGCTCATTTGTTGTTTAAAAAAAGCAGATAAAGAAAAAAATGGATACTTTTACAATATGTAACACACACTTACTGGCCACTTTATTAGGTACACTTTCTCCCAAGGCTTGGCCCCCCTTTTGCCTTCAAAACTGCCAAATCAGACTAGGTAACGTTTTCCAATATTCTATTAACCATTGTTGGTGAGCCAGTGTGAATTGTAACCTCTTCATTGGTCTTCTACTGCTGTAACCAATCTGCTTCAAGGTTCAACACGTGTGAGATGCTTACCATCTTAGAACGATTTTATTAACCGATTTTCAACGATTTTTTAAAGTTACTTTTGCCCTTCTATCTGCAGAGAACTGCCACTCACTGGATATTTTCATTTTTTGACCTCTGTACAGGTCCACTAATAAAGGTTCAATGGTGTTTAGGTTTGGTGATTCTGGGACTCTGACTGATGATGCCTGAGACCAGGTGTGCATCAAGCCACTCTTAAACAGTGTTTATGGAGAACTTCTAAGGACTAGGGCTGGAAAAAAGGTTCAATTAATTGTGTAAAACTGCCTTATGATTGGATGGTTATTATTATATAACCATTAAACTAACAATTTTAGTGAGGTTCCACAAATATCATAGTGCAGCACTGGGATCTCCAGGATCCCTCCCCATGCCTATCTGTTGGTAGCAAATAATGTAGGGTCTCTAAAACAGGTTTTGTAAATATGGTAAGACCACATTTGTCATTGCTTAGGGCTTCTGTATGGAAAGGAAATCTAAATGGCAAATTTGCCATAAATTCTAGTTCCTAAAGTTTAAAGATGTCAGTGCTGTAGTTTTAGTATCCACATCTGATCACCACTGTCTCGCCATTTCTTCTTAATGTATTCATCCCGAAAACGTGACATATTCCCCCGACTGATGCACCTGCAATTTCTGCACTCGCCATTTGGCTTCTTAAGAACTCTGTAGGCTGTTTTATGCAGCTTTGAAATTTCACATATAAAAGTGCTAATTGCCAGGCCTCTTTTATAGCCAGTGCGTGTTTTTATTGGCAACCCACCTAATAGAACTCACCTGCACAGCTGTGCTTGTAATTCTGATTTGATCACAAGTACAGTCATATAGTGTTTCTCTTATTTAGTACATATCCTGCATAGCACATAATAAGATGCACTGCTGCCTTGTGAGGAGGCTGATTTAGAACCGCACAGCCGAGCGACACCTCAAAGAATGCTTAAAGTCAAATAAAGGGAGGGACAGGAGAAACGTCTGCAAATTGTAGTTATTTGGGAATAATGGCGCTCGTAATGAATGGTTATGTAAAGCAGTTCATTATGAGCCAATCAGATGCGAGTCACGTTAAGCAAGGTTTGAAAATGTCAGTTCCATCAAATCCATTATAGGCAGGGCTTGTTATAGGTCACACCATTTAAAACTGGTCTTTAACGGCAAATCTGTAAACGCATCAAACCTATTAAAAAACCTTGCGCAGGCTGCGAGTTCATAAAGCCAAAGCATTACTAGGTACAGGTAAGCTAGTAATGTCCTGAGTTTCTAATGGGAAAGTGGCTAAAGGGCAATGACCAGGGCTAATCTGGGTTTCCTGCTCACCCTGCATCATTAGCCCATACCTTGAGGCCTTCTTACTTGCCGGAACCTTCTGGGCTCCAGGTGCTCAGGTTAGCTGAACCTGCGGAGAACGACGAGCGCTCGGTTTGCACCAGGCCAAGGAAAAGCCAGATGGAGCCCGGAGATTAAGACCCCATAAAGATCAAAAGCAGCCCTCCACCAAGGGGCCTTCAAAGGCGAGCGATTAGGCTTGGATCCGCGCCCCACAACGCCCAGCAGTCAGCACCGTGGGGCTTAGCTAACAAAAAGGAAGCCGGATAACAAGCAAGATCTGCCTTTACAAGCTCAAGCCTTAATTGAAGTTAAACAGTGGCACCTTTCTATACACAACGCTGGTGTTTATGGAAGGCACCGTGAAGAAGGCCGCACGATGCCGATCACACGCTTAATATAGAGGCAGAGCGCGAGAGGATTACTGCTTTACTGTAATGGCTTACAATAACAAAGCCTGTCGAGTTACTACATAGCAAGCAGTCCATAAATCTACGTATAGTGCCTGGTGTAGATTTTGCTGATTTATATTAGATTTGAACAGCCTGGACTCGAGAGATCACATAGCCCATTAAGCCTAATTCACAATGCATTATGTAATTATGTTTAATCAATTGGCATTAAGTTTAACTGGCAAAACATGGTATTCTGAGTGTAAAAGTGGAAGTGACCCTTGGATGCCATAGCTATAACCAGGGATATGGGGCCTTTACACAGTTCTGACATAAGTGAGATTTTCTATGCCGGGAATTTATAAATGAAATAAATATTTAATGGTTAAAGTAAATAACAGTTACTTTCCCTTCTTTCAGATGTTTCAGATAAATCAAAAGCTCTACTGCTGACAACTAAATTAATCTAAGATCCAAGATGAAAGCAGTGTGTGCAGGTATGAAAATGTGTCTAAATAACAATTATTTTATTTTTAAAATAATTTTAACAATGATTTCATTAAAAAAAAGGAGATACTGTGGTGTAAAATGAAATGTTGTAACTGCCTTTTACTGTTGTGCTGTTGTGTATTGCTTATGGATGAAAAGTAAGCAACCAGCTCATACAGGAATGGTAAGAAAGGTCGAATGTCCTAAACTGTAAACCTCTTTATTAATAATGTCACTGTATTCCAGTAGATTAAATTTAAGCTTACACATCCTACTTCCACAGTACTACTATAATATAGCATTTAACCAAATTTATACTCCTTATACAGTAATACAATAATACAATAGAGCATTTATACTACCTATACTACTTATACTTAGAGCATTTATACTACTTATACTCATTACACATAGAGCATTTATACTACTTATACTTATTACACTTAGAGCATTTATACTACTTATACTCATTACACTTTGAGCATTGATAAGACCTATACTACTTAGAGCATTTATACTACTTATACTCATTACACTTTGAGCATTTATACGACCTATACTACTTAGAGCATTTATACTACTTATACTCATTACACGTAGAGCATTTATACGACCTATACTACTTAGAGCATTTATACTACTTATACTCATTACATGTAGAGCATTTATACGACCTATACTACTAAGAGCATTTATACTACTTATACTCATTACACTTAGAGCATTTACACTACTTATACTCATTACACTTTGAGCATTTATACTACTTATACTCATTGCATTTAGAGCAATTATAGTACCTATACTCATCACACTTAAAGCATTTATACTACTTATACTCATCACACTTAGAGCATTTATGCTACTTATACTCATTACACTTAGAGCATTTATGCTACTTATACTCATTACACTTACAACATTTATACTACCCATACTCATCACACTTAGAGCATTTATACTACTTATACTAATTATATTTAAAGCATTGATACTACTTATACTAATTATACTTACAGCATTTATACTACTTATACTAATATATGCAGAGCGTTTGTACTATTTATAATAATTATACTTAGAGCAGTTGTACTACTTACAGCATTTACACTTCGTACACTAATTATACGTAGATCGTATAGAACTACTTATACTCATTAAACTTAGAGCATTTATACTAATTATACTTACAGCGTGTATACTACTTATACTAAGTATACTTAGAACATGTACACCACTTATACTAATTATATTTAGAGCATTTATACTATACTAATTATACTTCCATCATTTATGCTACTTATACTATTTATACGTAGAGCGTTTTTACTACTTATACTAATTATACTTAGAGCTCACAAAAATTATGGGATACTTTAATTTGAAGTATCCCCTATTTTTTGTGAGCAGTATAGTTACAGTATTTAGGACACCCCTTACTCCAGAGCTGTTACAGCTGATATAATCTTGGATTGTACAACCCAGGCAACTCAAGTTTAAGGGCCTTTCTCAAGAGTCCAAAAGAGCCTCTACTGAGCACACTGAGACTTGGACCCTCAACCTTTGGGTCAATAATCCATTGTCGTACTTACTCTACTGGCCTAAATCACCCGTATTTTTAGAGACAGTGTCAATACAATAATCCTAGCTTATACTTGTAATTATAATAGCATTCACTGAATTTGTAATAATGTCATAACAGTAAGTGAGCCATTCAATAGCAATGTCAGTGCAATTTGCTAGCTCAGGGCAATAACCTGGGTTCAGGTCAAAAAAGCAAGATTGGCTGTGTCTGATGGATTAGAGAGCAGGCAGTGGGATCACCCTTCAGCATTTCAGCACCGTGACCTGCACTGCCCTGTTCAACTGATACCTGTTAAGGGCACATGCTTACCTCCACCCTGTCAAATCTTTGGATAGAACATCAGTGAGACCCTGACCAATGGAAGCGGGGGTTAAAACTTGAGTGGAAAAAAACCTTAGCTGGTTCAGAAACTTTGACAGAACTTTTTTTTTATGTTATTGCTTAGAAAAAGCATCATCTCTGGCCAAATAACATGCTGTGAGTCTGACCTCCAGGAGACAAAAGCATATTGATAGTTGACCAAGATAAAAGCAGGCGTAAGAGGAAAAGATTGGGGTGAAATGTGACTAGCCACTCTGTTCCACTTCTAGATCTGTGCTGTGTAATTACGGTGCATTATTTGAGCCTACTGTAAGTCTGATGGTTAGATGGAGAGATGGAGAGCAGGAAAGTGCACCTACCACTTGCACGTCAGAGGGCACTCTGGAAAGGAAGTCCAGCAGATCGTTGTTGTCGATGGTGTATGGGTCTCGCAGCTTCTTCGTGAATTTATTCACCCCTGAAAGTTGGAGCGACACAGCAGCATTACACCTCATTGAGGAGGGACAAGTGCACTTCAGCAGTGTGAGAGACGAGGCTGCATGCTACTCCAGCAGCACAGGATCAAAAGGCTCTCTGAATCCCCATTTTCTAAGTAAAGATTGGCTGCCATTAGGCCCACAAGAGCGCTGCTCTCTGGCCTTTGAGAGCTGCTGCTCAAGTTTGAAGTAGTGAACAAAGAAGCACACAGACCATTAGCTATGGGGCTGTGTTTGTTCTAAGCATGGGGTTTGAATGGTCTCCCTGCTGTTTTGGTGACTAGAGCCCACAGCTCTGATGTCCAAAGTTCACCTGAACCTCCACTGAAACTACTTGGCTATGATTAATCAAGCATTTCATTTTAAATAGGAAGTGAAATACGCTAGCCCGCCACCACAGGAACCCAGATTTGAGGCTTCTGGCTGAGACCGGCACTGTACACAGACACAGACTGAGTGTATTCACACTAAGCCTGGTTGCCTTGAACCATGCTGGAGAGCAAATGACCTCCTTCCACACTTACCCGTTGGATCGAGCTCACACTGGCTTCCCTGTAACGTGCTCGGGCATGCTTTTGTCATCACCATACATGGCCGCACATAATGATTGGACGTTTGTGATCAGGTAATAACGTTTGTGTATTTTTTGGTTTCGTTTTGTGCGGGTTAAGGGTCAAAATACAGAATGCCTAGTGTGAGTACACCCTGTGCGGGAGGAGAGGCTGGATGGGGTATCATCCTCTGGTGCAATGGATTGGTGTCCCGCCTAGTACCCTGCGTACATTGGTCATTGTCCATTTCTGTGCAAAATGATACAACCAATCACAGATAGGTAAGTTTCTTAAAAATTCCAATCACTCTGTTAATTTTTCTGCTTTATTTGCTGTACTTGTACAACTGTAGGGATAAATTCAACCATTTAAATATATAAATGTGTATATATATATATATATATATATATATATAAAATCAGCCAATCACATGGCAGCAACTAGTCTAGATGACCTGAATGAGGTGACTTGTGAAGTGAACATGGAATGTTTTTGGTGCTAGATGATGGTCTGAGTAATTCAGATCTACTGGGAGCCATCTCTAGGATTTACAGAGAATGCTCAGAAAAAGAAAATATCCAGTGAGTCTCTGGGTAAAAAAGCTTTGTTGATACCAGAGAAGATGGCCATGTTGATGGCCAGACTGCTTGGAACAGTAACTTATATAACCAGTCGTTACCACTAAGCTATGCAGACGAGCATCTCTGAACTCACAACACATCAAACCTTGAAGTAGATGGGCTACAGCAGCAGGAAACCATATTGATTGCCACTCCTGTCAGCCTGTCAGCTAAGAACAGGCACCTGAGGCTACACTATGCATGACCTCATCTAAATTAGACAACAGAAGATTGGAAAAGCGCTGCCTGGTCTGTTAAATCTAAATTTTTCTTGTATTTCTCTATTCAGATGGTAAGGTCTAAATTTGGTGTAAACACCCTGAAAACATGGACCCATCTTGTCTTGTACCAATGGTTCAGGCTGCTGGTGGTGCAGTGCTGTGATGGTGAGGGGGACATTTTTGGCACGTTAAATTTGACATATTAAATGATAAGTTCATGACCTACCCCAGGCCAAAATGATGTATCTGAGAGGAATAAAGTACAGCACAAGAGTGGCTGCAAGCAGCATCACTATGGCCAGCCAGCTGAGAAAAGGCACGGTCCAGTTCATGGTGCTGGAAAGATACACAAAGCACAGTCACTTCCTTTCCTGCATTTGATAAGTATACAAAACATTACACAACATTTTCATAGGTACACCTACCATGCTGGTACACTCAATGAGTACTACGTAGTTCTTTGCAGATATAAAGTTACTGTTCTTCAACCAACTCTACCTATCAGTGGAAATGGACCACCAAAGGACCACCACTGACCTGATAAATGATTATTTGGAGGGTGACTCAGTCTGAGCACAGGACACACACTAGCAGTTTATCCTGCTGGCAGGACTTTATCAGATAAACGCTGTCTCAATGTCACTGTAATGTCAACAACAATAAGTACAATCCACCGCCCAAATTATGGAGTGCTCAAATATTCTTATCTACAAAAGGGGGGCACTGCAGAGTTTGGGAACCACAGAATTAAAGCAACTTTCAGTTTTATGACTGTATTTTACCCATTAGGTTTAAAATCTGAAAGAAAGTGTCATTTAAATGTGTAATGGATTTAAAAGTGAAGTGTGGTTCAGAATGTTCAAGTTCCCTAAATTAAGGATTTAGGCCAAAAGGTTTTAACAATACTAAAAACATTAATAAAAAGTAAAAAAAATGTAGGAGTGGTAGACAGGAGAAGGAATGTGTATGTGCCTTACTTCTTTATCCTCTCTCCATAGGAGGCCACCTCACCCAGTGCACTTTGTACGCTGATGCAGACATCCTGAATGGCATATAGCTTGTTCATGAAGCCTTTTCGCTCAGAGTCCTGAGAGAGAGAAAGACAGAGAGGGAGAGACAGAGAGAGAAAGAGAGGGAGAGACAGAGAGAGAAAGAGAGAGAGAGAGAGAAAGAGTGAAAGAGAGAGAAAGAGAAAGAAAGAGAGGGAGAGAGAGAGAGAGAGAGAGAGAGAGAGAGAGAGAGAGAAAGAGAAAATGCATTTTCTTAAATCCTGGTTGAGGACCTGGTCTCCTGGTGGAGATATTCTCCCTCTTCATCCCTTTCTCCTCTTACTCACAGTCCTAAATGCACTATATGAAACTTCAAAACGATCATGTTTTATGGAACAGAGAACAGCTCTTCATACACCACCATGCCGCTGCTATTTACACTGAACTTAATTCACCTTTTTTTTTACTCACAAGCTGTGCTCCTCCATTATCTATGGTGACATCATCATGGCAGTCATTACCATCCTCATCAACAGCATTACCTCACCCGTGGAAAGCGGAACCGTTTTGATGGTTGAGCAGAACACCCCGGTTTACACCCTAGCACAAGAATCTTCTTTTCTCCAGAAAGGAGGATGATCATGCAACATGGGCTGATATGAGAGCTGAACAGAATGCAGTGATTCGAGGAGACACAAACACAAACGCTGTTCTAGTGTATGAATACGCTGAGACACTCAAACACACACACAGCTACAGGATACATTATAACAGATCGTACACAGTGTTACTTAATCACATATGCTTCGTATTTGCAGACAAACAAGCAACTACAATCCCGCCTTGATCAGGGGCCCAACCCTCTGTCCGCTGCTGAGCCACCACTGTTGTGTGGAGTGGAAAGTGAAAGTTGAACAAAATGTCTTTACACCCGACGTCCACTTTTATCCAAAGCTGATCACGTAAATTAAACTAAATGAATTATGTTAAGTTTCAAAATAAGCATTATTTCTTTCCACAACAAATGCCTGCTTTTGCTTACTGGCACAGGATAGGGAAATGAAAAGCAACACTTTTTAATATTTAAAAACTGTTTTAAGTTCATTTAAAACCATTACGGGTCTGTTGGCTTCATTTCCAGTGGTCACTTTGGTATTCGTTTATTTCACCTGTCCCACATTTCATTAATTACATTCCCTATTAATTATGCTCTTGAAATGGTTAAAGCCTTGCACTAAAGAGTGGAGATGAATGCAGATAACAAACAAGCAGAGCTGTGCTCTTTACAGTAAAGCTTACAATAAGAATAAATAAGATAGTTTAAAAAACATATGATTTTTTCATATAAAAATAGGCATTTTTCAGGAGCAGCTACAAAGAAAAGACAGCTGCATGTGTCAGTGCTGAGTGAGCAACACAATACTGCATGTAAATACAACATTCTTATAGTTAAGCGACCAGCAGTGAGGCGTGAGGCGTGCTGGTGCTTGCAGTGGCTAGGAGGTTTGTGCATGCCATGGCGAAAGAAGGGCATTCTGCAGCCCTGGCATGACTACAGAGGGCACGCTCACACTCCTCATGAAGATCAATTGAAATGTCACTGTCATAGTGAATAATACCATGTCAGAGCTGGCCCTGAGCCCTGAGATCAAACACTGCCATGCAAATAAGGGCAGAGATAAAAGCAGGAGATATTTCTGCACAGGCACGGTTACATAAGAATCTTTATATTTAGTTGTGCGAGCATCATGCAGTCTGTTCCAGTGTTTTATAGAGGCAATCAATGCAATCCTAGTGTTGTTCTACCATGCGGGGATTTGCATATATTTCACACTATCATTATTTGTACAAGTACACCAACTGAGTGTAATGCCATGGAAGAGATGCCACTGACATTTCCGAGAAATGAAGAAATGTGCTTAGGAGGGATGTGTCAATCGCTTTTTCTTCCTGTTTTGAATGGGATGCCTATATCAGAGCTCAGCTGACACTGGCCCGATGCAGATTTTCCCAAATTCATACAGCTGCTAAAGAGATTTTGGTGTGAGGAAGCCATATTTTCTGCACACAAGCAAATATAGCTATGGCATCTCAATAGACAAACAGTTTGTATATAATTGGTTTAATGTGTGATCTTTTAATGTTGGATTGTCAAAAGATACCGCAAGAATAAACAACAGCTCAATACTGAAGTAAAAATGTCTATTCTTTGTCGCCCCAGTTATTGGTGTGTTTCAAAATCTCCAAAAACAACATCAGCACAAGACCTGTTTACATGAATTGATTTACACTGATCGAGCAGATGAACACACAACCCTATGGTGACCCTACTAAGTAAGTGTCAGCTGGAGTGATGTAAAGCAGGCCACCATTGCTTCTTGGAGCAGTAAAAACATTGTGTTTTTGTGTGAGGACACGCTTTACTGTATGCCAGTCTGAACGATGAGTCAGGGTTAAATGTATGACAGAAGAACTCAACCTGCCCGAATGTATAGTGTTAAGAAGGGTGGAGGAGAACCAATGATCTAGTGCATTTTGTATGGACCCAAATGTGGTTTACCAAATTTTTCTGACCGTAGTCCCTGCCAACAAATTTTCCTCATAATCCAGGAACAATTCCCAGCCTCACTGATAAAGCTGATCTAGTAGGAAAAGACGCGAGTATAACACAAGGGGAGCTCACCTCTATATTAATTCTCTTGGTCTTTGAACACCAGCAAACTCACCAATGCAATATTTGGATGTCTATTTACTGTACTGTGAAAAAGTCTTAGGTCACCATTGGATTTTTTGGTTAGCCATGGGATAATGACTTTATATCCAATATTGTTGGCTACTGGACCCATGAAACTCTTTTTCTACTAATCTTCATTTCAGTATATGTAAGCATATTTTTGCATTTTTATTCTGTTTTCCTTCTTAAAAAGGGTTTTATTGGCTAACACCCTTACAAAAAGGCCATGCCTGATAAAGATCAAGGGTCCATCTGAAAAAGTATTCACACATCTTTTGAATACTACATACAAATATCCTGCATTTTCTGGTTGTGTTATTTTAAAGAGAATAAAAAGTACTTTTATATGGTCATCATATCACTGCTAAAACAAGAGTCTATCTAATCTAACAGTGGCCTAGGTTTTGCACAGTATAGTACTATGGAACATATACTTTAGTCAAGATACTACTGTATCTTATCTAAGTCTACTGTAGTCAAGATCACAGTTAACTGCATATTCTGAGAAACAAAAAAACAGGCCAGGGGGTTTAGCTCTGAAAATGTGTCAAATCTTGATCTTAATTCCAACACATCAGTCCATTACCGGCCCTGATCCAGCTACTCAGGATCAGATCAGTGCAATCCTACCTCTAGAGTCTTATTATATTGGGATTCTGTATATTACGTTTTAAAGAACCAAATCTGTCCATAATCACAGCTACACACATCCATGCAATATTCCCATCCCAGGCCTTTGCTCTTTAATCTGTTTATGATCCCACATTTGAAAAATGACATATGGCATGTGAAGCCGCACTGCCTTCCAGAAAGTCGACTTAAGACAAAGAGATATAACTAGTCACTGTCCCAGGGTTATTTTTCTTTGCAAATATTTTACAATATTTTAGCCATCTGGTTTGTGTTTTCGATTGAAACAAAAGCTCCCCACATGCACCACTGTATTGGAGTCAGTGTTGGACAGGGTTTCAGAAACACAGAGTGTGTGTGGGAAGAGGTATAGGTCATGGGTCTATCCAGTCTAAACCATTGCCACATGGCCCTTGAACTGTGATCTCACTCTGATTTCCTGTCTTCAAAACTGAACTGAAGGAAGCAGGAGGCTGGAATAACACTAGCCTGTAGAGAGGCTTGTTTTCGCTACTCCTCCGTATCTCTTACTCTTTCTCTCTATTGCGTACGTGTGTTTATTAATAACTTGCTGCAGAGCACTAAGCATCTGCTTCCCTCAACTCCTTTGATGGAGCAGCATTATGGGAGCTTGATAATGCAACACGTGGCCATCCTACCACCTTAAACTACCATAGAAAGCTGGCCGTTTAAACACACACACACACACACACGCACACACACACACACAAACACACACACTGTGAGGGATGGCCCGGTTCATAATGCATATTTACTGACATATAATCTGCTACAGATGGGTTGTTTGAGGCTGTCCATGCGTTTAGCCCACATCCTTATCCAAAGTGACTTACAATTGAGTTGAATAAGTGATGGTTAAGGGCCTTGCTCGAGGACCTAACAGTGGTGCATATGGATAGATCTTTTGACACGTATATAGTACCTTGGAATTCAAATGTAACTGGCTCCAGATGACCATTTGAACTCTGATTTATTCAAAGTTAGAATCAAATTGACCCATTTGGTAAGTGACCCCGACATGACTTTTTATGCCTATATTTATATGCAATTACAAATACGTACGCCTCTCATAAATAATTTAACTCAACGTATGGTAATCCGCAAATTACAAAGCAAAACATTTTCGGCCCCTCTCTGTATATTAGGGCTGCAGAAGAAAGACTGGGGTGTGTCTGAAATAGCATACATGGGTGTGAATGTAAGTGTTCTAAATAGAACACCCTTTGTAGTGCTCAGTCTCAGACACACCCTGAAGCTGTGACATACACATACAGGTTTTACTCTAAATTTGTGTTTGAATTTGAGGGCCATTCAATGGCCAACAGAGCATTCTATGTCTAAAACAGTCAAGTAAACAAGCATTCGTATTCTGAACTTCCACTGTATTAAAAATTTTCCCAAAACATATTTACAATGACTGGACAGTTATTCCTAACATTTGTCTATAAAGACTTATCTGAAGCGATACTTAACAATACTCAGCAATACTTAACCACAAAGTTCTCCTTAATGAAACGTCAAATTCTAAGACCTTCAAGTTAAAATAAAACAACCTTTTAACCAAGGACCTCATGAAAGTGTCCAAATATACAACATACAATATACAATAATACATAAAAATACTACAGTAAACAGGTGGCTGTAATATTTTCATTTGGTGTTACATCGCATAAGGTAAAAAAACACTCCACGTTTCACTTTAACTTAAAGTCAAAGACAAGACAGTTAGGTGCGTGTGGGGGTTGAGGGTGGGGGTCAGAATGGGAGTCAGCCATTAAAACAGATTCACATGCCTGGCATAAATGACAAAGCCCCTCTTCATTGGTGTAACTCCTGGGGCGACAAACATCAACCACACCCTGTCCCATAAACAAAACACAAACAGCTGAGGCGCCCATGATCTCCAGTGGTTCTGAGGCAGCCTCTGGTTGCTTGGCACTGGCAATCGCCAGTGGTAGCTGAGATTATTAACATGGGAACGTCACAGAACGGGCTTGCCAACTGAATCCAATGCAAGGCTGGTCAAAATTCCAGGCTACATGTCCTAAGGCTCAGAACATACAGCTGTCCAACCCACAGCACCCCTAAAAGGGTATTTAGCTGAACCCCTTTTGAAACTCTTCCAAACTGCCCTCAGGGAGGGTACACCCAGAATGGCTCTCAAAAACCTCCGGACAAATGTTGTAAACAACATGGTCACATGATTGTGTGTTTTTAATGGTGATGGCAGGTGGTTTGTTACTGCTTGCATTTCCACCTCCAACCACCTTTTAACAACTGTGATTTATGCTGACTCCTTGAGGCAGAAACAGAAATGTGTAATGTGTAATGAGACAGGAAGTGGGTGACAGTAACACAGAGGTTGTCTTTATTCCTTAAAAGACAAAACTGACTATACAGGCTGAGTCAAAAGTCACAGGACACCCTGGTTTATTTCAGAAACCAAAGGGGAAAATCACATATCTGAATACCCCAGTAATAAATTAAATTATTTGTAAAGATTCTAAAAAAGAGAACTCCATTATTAACCATAGCAAATCATTATTATTATTATTATTATTATTATTATTATTATTATTATTAATATTTCATAATGTGTCTATAGGTCTACTTGTGCATTTATGAAATGTCCAGCGTATGTTTAATTTGTAGATAAATGTTTAGCTGTCTTGTAAAGTGTCAAAACTTATTAAAGTTATTAAAGTAACCTGAGAACACAGGAACAAAATTATCATTTAAGGCAAGTTTTGCATCAAAATACTTTATTTTTTGGTCTGTGTGGTCGGGGGAGCAGATGTTCTTAGATACAGGGCTGGGGACGGTAGCAGATACCCTCATCGAGAGCAACTTACAACAGCTACAGTCTTACAATTCAAGCAGTTGTGGCTTTTCTCAAAGACTGACAGAGGTAGGATTTTCAACCTTGAACCTCCTGGTCCACAATGTAGCATCTTAATCGCTAAGCCAGTGGATAAATACGCACCCCAAATATAAACCTGTGATCCAATAACATCATCTTCCAAATTATTACGTTAATTAACCTACTTAACCCATATATTAACCCAACAGAAGTAATGACCGATACAGTGCAGTCTCCACTAAGTGCAAAGTTATATTAGACTTATGTGGCGTCAGCATAAGCGGACTGAATGCTGGATTTCTGCTTAGAGCAAAGCACCCACCACAGTTACATGCACTGTTTTTTTCCAGTTTCAGAGCTTATGCATGCATCTTAGTTACCTGCATTACAAATAGAACAGGTGCTGTCCCGATAAAATTTTATCATTCCATAAATGTGTAAAGCAATGTCCTACACAGGTTTTATTCATCATAAGTAGTAAAATATAGAACATACTAGGGGTTAGGGGAAAAATTCTTATTTTAAATGCATCGAGATTCGGATCTTAACGATTCTGAATCGATTAACAAATGTCAATAATCGATAATCGTGCACACTTGCCTCTGAACATGTAGACCAGCT
>JAUZSU010141057.1:0-15544 GCA_034780255.1 Parotocinclus maculicauda | reverse complement strand
GGAACTCACACGGCATATGAGGAACCCATACAGAACCTGTGAGGTGAGGAACTCACACGGCATATGAGGAACCCATATAGAACCTGTGAGGTGAGGAACTCACACGGCATATGAGGAACCCATACAGAACCTGTGAGGTGAGGAACTCACACGGCATATGAGGAACCCATACAGAACCTGTGAGGTGAGGAACTCACACAGCATATGAGGAACCCCTACAGAAACTGGGAAAGTTCATGAGAAACTCGAGCAGAAACCATGCAGAATCCAAGGGCAGCTTTTAAGGAACCAAGACGGAAGCCACACAGAAACTGTCGGACAACCTATGAGGAACCCAGACAGAAACCATCCAGTGGACACCAGGCCAAATCCAGGAGGAACCCAGACAGAAACAATTATTGAACCTGTACCAAAACCAGACAGAAACTGCGTGGAACCTTGATCGAAAAATTTAGAGATCAACAGAACGAACATGAAAGCCCCTCTGAACATCAGTATGGGCTGGACCTGGACCAGCGCTGATTCAAACCAGGAATCTGGACTGCAGGAGAGTTCCAGGAACAAAGCACATGCAAAGCATTTTCTTAATAAAAATCTGTCGCTTCAACTACAAACAAAGTGGTTTGTTCTGGTGCCATGTTTACACCTGCTTGAACCAAGAGACTGCAGATCTGAGAACCGTTCTCACTTTCAGTTCCAAACTCCTCATGGTGTTAGGAATGCTGGACATGGGTGTGATTTGTAGAAATGCTAAACAAACCCTTGTGATAATATTTTGTCTGCAGCGAACCATTTTAGAATATTAAAGCCTGGCGCTGTGGATTCTGGGATCCGTAGCCCAGAGTCCCCTAATTACTTCTACCCATACGTCAGCACGAGGTTGGTCCACCAGCTTTCGGAGAAAAGAGGCCACTAGCCCTCCCTCAGACTGGCGTACGTGCCTCGGTGCACTTTTTTTGTTCCCTCAGTGTTTAGCAATCCAAATCCAATTTAGCGGCACTGCCTCGTTCCTCCATGATCCCTGGAGGTCAGTGTGTGAGCAGACCAACCTTAAACTCTGCAATTAAGCTGGACGCCGTCCAAATGTGTTTTCGGGGAATTTGCGGTTTCCTAGACAAGCTTGTGGCTCTGTGGAGTCGCTTAAACGTGAGGAACCCATTCACGGAACAATTCACAGGTCACCTGGAAAACCCCGAGGTCGGAGCTATTAGTCCACCTTGGAGCAATTTGCACCGCTCGTTCATCTGCTGCATAACCATTATGGGTATTAGACGCTTAAACTGGAAAATACCTCCTTATACACGCGTCAGTTATACAGTCCGCTCCAAAAGTAATGGCATCTTCACTAAAGACGGTGCCAGGGTTCCATATTTTACCAATCCTGAAGCGGCTTGAGGTTCAAGTCTTGCTTAAGCATTGCCCCAGCTTTTGATTAAGAGCCAGGCTGTGCCAACTGGGTGGAGCTGGGACTTCACTGAGATGAGAAACTTCTAATTGTGGAATGTACATTAGAAATGAGATGAAAAGTTACAGAGCCTTGGTGAAGATAAGTCTTGCTGAAGCTTCAGAGCTTCCATAAAGCCTTGATGGGCAACCAGAGTAAAGATTTGAACCATTGGTAAAGTGTTATTTATTGAAGCCAAATTAAAATTTGAAGACGTTGTTGAAGCCTCGTTGAAGATTCAGAACCTTGGTGAAACCTTGGTAAAGCTTGCTGGAACCTGTGGACCTCGGGGGAAGCCTTCTTAACGCCCAAGAGACTTGCTCAAGAAGCCTTACTGAACTTGTAAAGCCTTGTTGAATGTGAAGAGCCTTGGTGACCCTTAAACTTCTTGGTGTGAAGCCTTTTTGATGGACAGCTGAAGATCGAAAGCCTTGCTGAAGCACCTCTGAAGGTTCAGAACCTTTGGTGATGCCTTGTTGAAGCTTAAGAGCCTCAGGGAAGCCTCGTTGAGGATTAAGAGACTCATTTGAAGCCTTGAAGATCATCCTAAGAGCTTTAACTTTTAACTTTAGAGAATTGATGAAGCCTTGGTGAAGCTCAAGCACCTTGGTGAAGTATTGCTGAAGATGTAGGGTCTTGTAGAAGTCTTTTTAAAGCTTTAAGGTTTTGGTGATGCGTCGTTGAAAATTAAGAGTCTTGGTGAAACCTTGCTGAAAGATTTGCAGAAGTTTAAGGACCTTGGTGAAATGTTGCTTATTATGGAGAATCTTGGTGAAGCCATTTTGAAGCTTGAGTCTTGGTGAAGCCGTAGTGAAAGTAAATAAACTGTTAGAAGCAATGTTCTGGTTTAACTGGTTTTTTCTCTAAGGAGGCAATGGGACGCCCATTTCCCCGATTATCTTACCTTAAGATAAAACCCTTTTTATTTGGTTTTACTCTTCCGCAGGCAAGCTGGCTCCACCTTCCGAAGTCCGTCGACTTGTGGCGTTTTCATGAAATATTAAACTAAAATAAATAAAAAGCACTCCTAACTGATGGTGTTATATGTTTTTAAACTCCGTCCACACAGGGTATTTGGTGAACCTCATGCTGAAGCACTCCGGTTGCGTCCGTGATCATTGTTCTCCTCTTTTTCTTCTCAAACGTTGCTGGCCACACACATGCTTACAATAATAATAGTGTTGATGATGTGGCCTGGAAAGCCAATTCAGCGCTCAGTTGATTAAACACTGGAATCTTGTGCGCTACCCAGAAATGAGGTTAGCAAATGGGCCCTGCTGGTGCCAGCTTGGATTAGCACAAAGGGAAAGCAGCCGTTCGTACGTTGCTCTGCCTTCTCGCTAGGTTTGATGAATGCTCGTCTACGTCACTCTGAATATGGCTGGTCTGCTGCATATGAGGTGTAGCTGGAGCCTCGTGACGGCCGCAACCCGGGCAGCGCTGCCCGCCGGCGTTCTGCTGACGCAGGGGCAGAGAAGCGGGGCGAAAGGAACGAGGTGAACCAAAAGAAAAGTGGTGCAAATTACAGGAGTTGCCAGCCTGTGCCAAAATTTACACACAGTTAGCAGGTTAGGACTGCGTAGAAGACAGCTGCTTTATATTATAAATAACGGTCTGGGTTGGCTCTGAACTTAGGTTCCCTAAGTAGGCGGCCCCTTCCTGAATGGAACACAATAATTCGTGTTACTTCATCGGTGCCAGGCGGTGCCATCATGTTTACCTTGCACCAAAGGTTTGCCTCGCCAAACGCAGTGCGTCTCCTTTAGAGGGAACAATTAAATACGTACAGCAAATACAATCTTACAGTGCCCAATCCAAGCAGTTTTGGGTTGTGCCCAAGGGCCAACTGTGCCAACGTGGCAGTGGCGTCTAGAACTTTTTACTGTTTGTTTATTCAGTTATTCAGTTATGAACCGCTCTGAACGTGACTGTTTATTCATTTTAATATAATTCAGGGTCATGAGGAACCAGGGCGTAAGTGGGCAGCATGGGGAACAAGGTGGGCACTCAGGTGGCACAGTGGTATAATATGCTCACCCAATACTGGGGGTTGACCCAGGTTCCAGTCTTGGCAGTGCCCTCTGTTCACATGTGGGCGTGATTGGCTTTGCTGTGGAGTCTGGTAGAGGGATTTATCCTCCTGTTCTGCTACCACTTGTCTGCCGTCCCGTCTGGTGCCCACTTACGCCTGTGCCCTATGACATCTTCTGATATATGGACTGGCACCCCATTCAGGACACGCAGATTCCTTCTTCATCATTTCTAACTCTTTTTTTTCGTTCTGTCCAGGTCCACCTGACGTGGAGCAGATGTGTGAGCCGAGCGTCCGGACCTGGAGCCCTCACAACGGCATGGAACTCGGCCTGGTGCCTCCCCCGTGCCCCCTGCAGGGCTGCATGCTCCAGCTGGAGTTTGCCCATCCGGTCGTTCCCGACAGTCTCACCGTCTGGGTGACCTTCTGCTCCCCGGACGAGACGGCGCTGCCTGCCATTCACAACACCATCTTACTCACGGTGGCCGGGTACAACCTGTCATTGGGACCCAGCGACGTCTTCTGTGACACGCCCCTGACCATCAAGCTGGACGTCAAGGAGAAGGTCTATGGTGTGCAGTTCTTCACCATGGAGCAGCACCTGGAAATTGACGCCACTCTGCTCACCTCGAAACCCGACTGCCCGCTGTGCCGGAACTGCCAACCTCTGCGGTACAGGCTCCTGCGCCAACCCCTGTTCAGGGGCGGCCTGAAGGCCGTCGAGCTCAGCGACTCTGCCCGCAAATACGTCGACAGGTGAGAGGTTTCTGTTTTTCCTGTTTGTTCATTTTGGTGCTCTCCCATCAGACCTGGCTGGACGACAGTGATGGATGGGACTCAAACCCGAGTTTCTTTTAACTGATGTTTAAAAATACATTTATGGTAACGTATAGCCTACAGAACCTGTCTAGGTTTGTATATTACTATATCATTATAGTCGGAGGTGCTTGGGTGGTCCAAAATACCAGCCTGCCAATGGGAGGACATGGGTTCGAGCCCAGTTGACTTCAGGGATCATTCTTTAACCCTGTGATATTACGTTAACTTATTCTGAGATACTTATTCCCAGCATTAGGACTACTCAGAAAAAAATGGGATAATTTGTATTCATATGTGATAATTTTATGTTTTTATATTATATATATATTATTATTATTAATATTAGTATTATCATCTTGGATTAATTGAACATTTTAGCAGCTGAAATGATCATTCATTAAAACTCAGAATCCTAACAGCCTCTTGCTAAAGCCAGCGTGTCCCTGAGTTTTACACACCCGCTATATTTTATTTTATTTCCTTTAATTACTAACTAAAGCGATTTGTAAAACGTTCTGGAAACCGATGTGAAGCCTACGACAACGACAAGTGCGAGGCTGTCGTAAGGTCAAGGCAACGTTTATATGAGAACGTAATGTTACGTACGAAAGAGAACAAAAAGTTTGTTATTTGAAGAACAAAAACGAAAGTTGAAAAAAAAAAAATCCCGTATAAGAAGATTTTCTTTCTTAAGCCACTTTTGTGAATCCGATCTCTGATTCTTAGACGTCGTTAATCGTTGTTGTCGTCGTTATAAATAGCGCCGACGCGCTCCTCGTAGATCTGGTTTCGTCGCGCCCGTTTGCAGAGCGGCGTTTTTCCCCTTTAGATCAGGGCCGATGTAAACGATGACGCTCCTCTCGCCGGCGTTGACTGTTTCAAGATGTGGCTGATAATTGGCTGTTACGAAAGCCTCTGTATTCCGGCCGGCCTTTGTTGCCAGAGAAGCAGGATTTCAGCGCGCGATCGTATTGACTTTGGACTAAAGCGTTGGCTGGGGCTGCGTTTCTCCTGAACTCCACGCTGCCCTGACAAAACAGCCTTTATATATCTTCACCTTCTCCTCTAAGGAGCAGGGGCATTACTGGCTCGAGCTCGTTTAATCCCCGCTAACGAAAACCACATTGCCGGAGCGGGTGAAGCCGACGGTCGCGGTATCCGAGCCGTCGCCTTGTTCCTCTCGAGGAACTGTCAGCGTGGATTTACGCCCGGCTGCGGATGACCAGACCTGGTTTGGTGTGGATGATGGATTTGGGGTGGAGTGCGTGGGAAGCAAAGGGAGGCGCTCGCTGAGTGAAGACCTGTCGGTGGTCCGTGACCCTCGTGACGTCACGTCAGACCGCAATAATCCCCGAGGCGGGAGGGCTGTGGAAACGTCACATTTGAGCTTCGTCTTTGGGATCCGTTTCGGGGGGAGAACCCTCGAGCAGACGTTCGTCTTCGCACACGGTCGGGCAGTTGACTTGAGATGTTGTTTGCTCACCACATCCGTTCCTCAGCGACCTGGACCGTCAGTGTCCCAGGTCGTCCATCCTGACCTATTAACCCTGAAAAACACGAACGTTTTCAGACACTCAGATGTACCGTGCGTGTCCAGCTCCAGGTTTAAGCCCCGCCCTCACTAGCCCGTGCTGTTTTCAGATCGTAAAACGTCTCCGATCGACACCGGCACCGATTCCGACTCGCCGTTTAGCTCGTCTGCGGCTCGCGACGCAACCAGACTGCTTTCTTTGGATGGCTGATGAGGTAGAACTAATGGCTAAGAAGGAGCCAAAGCCACAGACTGGGAGTCTTCTCCAAACATTCATTCATCTTCTTTGCTGCTTTATCTCGCTGAGCGCTGTGGTGGAATCCCAAAAAATATCGGCCGCAACACAGGAACACTTTGAGCATCCGCGGGGAAACCTCGTGTGTCGACACTGGGAGAACTTGCCAAACTCCTTACAGATGTACCCAGATTTTTAAAATCCACCTCTTTAGGATTTGGCACACTTATCTGAAGGTCGTGGGGTCCAACTTTCAACGGTGGACCACGACCCTAGCCCTAACCTTAGGTGTGGTGACTTGGAGGTAAGAGCCAGCTCCTGGAAAGGTGAAGGTCGGACGGTCTGTTTTGCAGAACTCTTGTCCACGACCCCGGCCAGGATAAGCATGGGTACAATGGGAGGCAGTGACAGCCTACATTACCCATGAGTCACAACCGCTCTCCGCCAACCCCACGCCTCCCTCCTATCCGCCGATGACAGGTGACCTCACTTCACGCCGTGTCGTCTGGGCGTCTTTATGCTCTACGCATTTGCCATTGGAGCCTGAGAAACGGTTCGGCTTCAGTGACGTCGTCTGACAGATCTGACAGGCGAATGGACGTTAATCACTAGATGGCACGGGCTGAGCCTGGCATGCCCTGGTCCGGGCCACTATAGACTGCATTTTTGCTCCCGAATGAGTCGTTGTTTCGTTTTGGACCCGGATCGAAATGCCGGGTTTTATGCAGTTTTGTCTCGAGGCAGGTCTCGCCACAAGAGGGCGTAAAAATGCTTTCCCCTGTAAAAGGCTTTCCGAGGTTACCCTTTGCCCAGTTTGCCCTTTGAGAGGGGGCGTCTTTGGACAGTTGTTTTGATGGTTTGCCTCCATTTGGGCTGTTCTGACGAACCTTGAACTGTTGTATCCAGACTAGAGACGGCCTAACAGGGTATCTAGAGCCCCCTAACAGTAAGATTGGGCATCAAGTGCAGGCATGCTTGGTCTTGTCTGATTTTTGGGAGGTCGGTCATTCCTTGCACTGCACAATAACCCCATGCCCAGCTCTGAGACGGACTGGCGAATGGATTTACTTCCTCTCTATACTAGTTTAATCCAATTCAGGTTCTTCGGGAAGCACTCTAATGGACCGGTGGTGTTCTCCGCTGGACATGTTCTGGACGCCTCCCAACTCCAGGATAAACTGGAGATTGGTGCAACAATCTCTTAAAATTTAAAGATCTCTGGAACTCTTGCTCCAAATCCAGAGTAGCTGGCAACCCTTGATAAATCGAAGCAGCATTTTACTGCGTGGCTCGCACCGTAAACTCTGATCTCTACGTTCTCGTTTCAAGTATTTGTTAGGGAAAACCATATGGACCTTTTTTGGTCCACCACCTCACTTTGAAGCAGGTCTCAGATCTTTTTTTTTTCTCCTAACGAACTACTTGGTGGCGTTAAATAAAACAATAAAATGCGCCCAGAAAGACGAGCGTCTAAACGCAGGGGCCGGTCGGGGAACCGCACCACGGTCAGCCATCGTAAACTTTCACGTCTTAACTCCTTGTTTGGTTCCTGCCACGCTCTCTTCCCTGCTAATTAGCGGATCTAGTTTTCACTGAGCGCCGATTTAGGCGGGAGCCAGATCATCTGGGTGCAGCTGCTGAAACAAGTATGCTAAATCCCTTAAAATGCTGAATTTGTCCAGGAGCAGCCTTTTCTAACAGCTCGTTCTGGTTTGTGCTTCATAAATCCCTAAGATGTTTCTCATCGGAGTCCGAATATCACGTCCCGGTTTTTCTCGACACGTGTTAAAAGCTTGTTTTCGTTCATGTTTGAGGTGCTGCGTGAAGTCTGGGATCTGGGATCTTCTCTGATCCCTACGTTGGGAAGATGTTACCATAGTGCCCAGGTACCTCGAGGATAGGGCAGCAGTTCCCAGGTTTTTCTCTTCAACCTCTTCTCTTCATCTTGGTTCAGGAGCTCAACTCTAAAACGTACAGCGGGTATGCAGGGTACCGTTTCTGTCCAGAGGCATCTTTGCCAAGGATGGGCATCACTTCCAGACTGTGGACCATAGCCGGTCCGTAATGGATCCCAAACAGTGCCATCTTGATGCCTTCAGTTTGTTTTCTTCAGGGATTGGCACCACATTTTTGAGCAGGGGTCAAAATGGGACAGAAGAAGGTTCAAATCCAAACCGCCTAAAATCGGAACAAGAACGCTTGCGTGGACGGTTACCCCTCGGTTGGTGGTGGGTTTGGTCATTTTGGTCGTACTGTACCAAGCGTCCGAGTCGGCGCAATCTAGAAGCTTCCCAGTTCCGTGCCAGGGCGTTGGTTGCCACCCCTCTGGGTGTGGACTGTGGTGCAAGCGGTACCACGTAACCGCAGCGTGATGCAGGTCTCGGAATGAGCGACCCCCCCTTCGTGTTCCCTTTGATCTCGAGTCCGTGTGAGCCTCTTTTTTTCATTTTAAGGAACCTTAGCCCTTGGGTGGGGGGGCAGGGGGGCGGAGGGGGTTACGGGGGGTAAAAGTTAAAATCCAGAAAAGTTAATTCGCAACGAAATTAAAACCGCGACGCATCCGGCAGTAAATCTCTTGACGCTCCGGCGCACGCCGTTTCCCTTTCGGCGTGCACGAGTCTCGTTTTCGGTGCGTGTGCGTGCCGTTTGATTTGTATGGCACTTTCAGGGGCGCATTTTCGGTTTCAGCGTTTTTTTTGTTTTTTTTCTCCCCCCCAGTGCAGGAAGACGCGTAAATCCTCGACTCTCGCCGTCGGTCTTTAGCGTTAATTTGAATGATTTGTTGGCCTCTTATTAAATGTTACTGTTTTCCCGCCCGCTCCAGCAGCCGCCGCTTCCTAAGTGCTGACGGCAGCGTGAAAGTCTTGGCCTGATCTGAACCTGCTGTTTTGCCGCAGCGCCCGGTTTGTGCGCCCGTGCCCCAGCGCTGCGCTAATTTGGCCGCTCCGTCTTTGTTAATCAGAGGAGAAGGGCTTGTGTTTCCCTCTGGGAATCCGGCCAGCGCAAACGCAAATAATGAGGCCTTGTGTGTGTGTGTGTGTGTGTGTGTGTGCGTGAGTGCGTGTTGCTTTTTTTCCCCTCGCTCTCGTTCGTTCTTTTATTGCGAGCCAGCGTGTGCGCGGATGCCTGATTGTGTTGTTTTACGGATGTGTGTGCTAGCGGGTTGCAGGCCCTGTGTGGGTGGTTTGCATGTGTGCGTGTGTTTAGGAGGAGGAACCGTTTGAGAAATTAATAGTACTTGATGGTCTGTATATGACCTGCTATTCCATCCCAGCATGTGTCTCTGTCAATATTTCTCCTCGACGCATCCCGCTCTCGCTCTTGTTTACGCCGAGCTCCCATTTGGCACGCTTGTTGACTCTCGGTTGTTTGGGAGTCCGTAACGTCGAGCTACACGCGATGCGGAGCTACGTGGCCTTCGCGTTTTCTCTCCAAAAACTTGGAAGCGACTTACCAGGGTCAGGAGATGCGATCCAAGCGTTCAGGGATCTTCTCTAATGGACCTGGACCCGAGCTCCTCTCAAGACCTTCCAAAAACATTTTAACTAACCAAATAACAGGTGATTGTCATCGTGATTTGGTCCAAAAACAGCATCTAGGAAAGGCTGAGTGTTTGAGGGGTAAAGGTGATCAGTGGAACTCCCTCCAGCTTATCACCAAACGGTTAAAACTGATGTTTCTCTAAAAACTACTTATTTCTGTCCTAAAAGACCTTCACCAAGGGTCCGGACCCGACCCCCTACCATGACAGAAACTGGCTTTTGGACGATATGTAATCCTAATCGCTGAGCACCATCCCCGTTTCCATGGCGATGGTCCATCCCAGATGCCTCCGAGCCCTGAGAAGTGGGCGGAGCTTCTGGATGTAACGTTTTAAGCGGTATTTGCGAACGTAACTCTGGATTGAAGAGCTTGATATAAAGGTTTGATACCCACGTGCTCCTATCAGATATTGATGACGGAGGGTTCTGAGGGAGGGGGGAGAGATCACCCCTCCTCAGTTCAGGCATAAGGAATTGACAGTCCTTACAGAGCGTTTATCGGATGATGTATCGGGTCTTTAATAATCTGCCGTCTCGTACGTTCTGCTAAAGGCTTTAAGAGCGCGAGGATAAAAAACCCTGGCTTGTTCTAGACCTAATGGACCGATAGCATCTGCAGAACGTCGGAACGTAATGAACTTCTGGCTGAGTGACTCCGATATCCAAAAGAGAGGGCACTGAAGAAGGTGAGCGAGTTCAAAGAGGAATGTCATTGCTTCATTTTATTCCCGCAGGCCCCCCGGGCTCGAGAGGTGAATTAAGTGCGGCTCTCGGATCGATTCCTGGCCGCTCCCTGGACGGCCTGCCATTTCGTATCAGCGAGCGTAACTGAGTTCAAAGAAACGCGGGAGGCCGAGCCCAAATCCATATGCGAGCCTGATTGTAGCCCACCCGGCTGTGGGCCTCGACGGATGGCTGCCGAAAGTGGAATCGAATTATGATGGTTTACAACTAAGCTGACCTAGGATTAGAGAACTACAGGCTCGTTTACTCCGGGCCTGTAATGGGATTTTGGGATCGTGAATTTTTAAAGGAGGGAGGGTTGAGGAGGCACGGGCAGGAACGTGGCCAAGAAATAAAAACGTCGTGATGAAATCATTTCTCCGAGACCACACGAGGCAGGAACATCGGTACTGAATAAACATCCTTAGTCTTTTCTCTTAATCTCTTGACTTTTCTCCACAGGTCACTTCAGGACTTCTGGTCCACCTCTGAGCTCTTTGGCTTTCTTTCCTAACTACTGCTTATGTTTTTTGGTCTTCAGAGATGTTGAGCAGGGGATCACGTACACCTACCAGGTTCAGACCGTCTCCAAATGGGGTCATAGTGAACCGTCGCCTCCTCTCTACCACCGGCTCGGAGATCCGTACTGTGGAGACGGGATCATCCAGAGGTGTGTTCATGAAAGTTACAAACTGTGGAGCTTCAGAAATTTAGAAACGTCATGATATAAAAAAAAATTGTATCTTAATGTATAAAAAAAGATTCTTGAACTTAATGAGATTCTGAACTTGAGATTCTCAACTCTTTAAACCTAACAGGATTGAAAACATTTGGAGCTTCATGAAATTCCGAACTAGATTCAGAACTCTTCCGAGATTCCAAACTTCTGAAGGGATCTCAAGAGATTCCAATCTTTAAACATCCAAAGATCCGAACTCGACTTCATCAGATTCCTAACATCTGAAACCTCGGAAGATTAAGTTTCAAATTTCAAAGGATTCCAAACTTAAACTTGTATGTGAGATTTAAAACTTTATAATATAAGCTCATTTATATTATTACTTTTATAACGGTTTAAACTTCTAAACGTCATCCAGTTCCTAACCTTTTAAATTGTCCAAGATAGGAAGTCTGCTCACTAAAATTTGGGAATATTTTACAATTTTTGTGAGCAGTACATTTGGTTAAAGTTTTTAAACTCCTTTAGAAACAGAACTGAGATTCTAACGCTTTTAAACCCTCATGAGATTCCTAAGTTTTAAAATTCCCAAAGCGTTGGGTTGTTGGGAACTTCATTAGATCCTAACTCAAAAAAGCTTTTATTAGATTCCAAACTTTTGAAACTTTACAGAATTCCAAACATTGGGATCGTCCTGGAATTTCAAACTCAAAATGCTTCATGAGATTAAAAACTTTTGAAGCTCCTTTAGATTCAGAACTTTTATGTCCTTTCAAACTTTTAGGACTTCTCCAGTTTCCAAACTTTTGAAACCTTATGAGATTTGAACTTTTGGAATCCGCTGAACAATAAACCTTTGAAAAGTCACAAAATGGAAAGGGTTGGAAACTCAATGAAATTCCAAACTTTTAAAAACTATTTTCGACACAAGATTCCAATTCCATTTAGATTCCAAATTCCTAATGGAATTCCTAAACATTAAAACGTTGGGAGATTCATCAGATTTTGAGCTTGTAAGGCTGGAATATAATGATTTTAAATATTTGAAACCTCATGAGATTCCAAGTTTTTGAATTCCCAAGATCCTAAACCTTGTGCTTTTGGGTGGTTCATCAGACCCCAAACTTTCCCTCTAAATTAACAGAATTCCCAACATTGGGAGCTTTCTAGAGCCAATACAAAAAATCTTGAGATTCCAAATATCATCATGTTCCTAACCTTTGATGCCTCATGAGGTCCCAAACTTGTGAAACTCCTTCAGATTCGGAAATTTTTAATAAATCGTCTGACCTTCTAAGCTTTTAAAACTTTAGAAATCAGAAAGTTTTGCAGGATCCCAGTTATTCAAACCCTGATAAAATCTTCTTCTTGCTCGGTTCTTCTATGGTGGCTGTATCCATATCTTTAGGACTGACCAAAGATTGTTTGATTTGCCTTTTTTGTCCTGTAGGTCAAACGGGGAGCAGTGTGACGATAAGAACTCCATGAACGGCGACGGCTGCTCCAGTCAGTGCCAGAAAGAGCCGTTCTTTAACTGTATTGGTGAGTTCTGATGTGGCAAAGACATTTGGCGTTAGAGGGGCGGAACTTAGGCCTTAGGGCCAGACGTGAGGAGTTTTGAGAGCTCCTGGTTGAAGGTTTCAGACCAGACCTTCAGACTTGTCGATGGTTCTGTGTAGTCGTACTGAAGAACTGAGGATAATTGAAAGGATTCTGGATTTGGATGATGATAGAGTCCTCAGCTCACTGGGATCACGTTATGGTTTCTATGAGTTATTAGGATCTCGTCTCGCACTAGCGGCTTTTCTGCGTCCCAGCAAACGCATTTGTTATTTTCCTCCTGAATTTTCAGGCAGCGCGACGTCTCGAGAGTCTGGAAGACATTTCATTCCAAAGAACAGGCCGACAAATTCAGAACGGATGCCTTGGCACGTCGTCCTGCTCTCTGCTTTCTGCATAAACGCGCCTTTCCGCTGCTCTCTGGTTCTGGCCCGAGGAAACCCGTGTCACGTCAAGTCTGCAGCGGCGCACATATGGAAGTCATGTGCGGACGGGCCTGCGAACACGACTTTAACACGTTCTGTCACACGCAGAGGGCCGCGTCAGGAGGAGGGGGGGGTGGATCAGAAGCGTCGCCGGATTTCGAGATGCTCTCCGTGGGGGTTCTAACAGCAGACCGTCCCGCAGCCAGAAACGAAGGAACGACCGGGATCTAAACACGGTCCTGACCTTATATCGTGTCCAGATGTTTGGGCTTTTTTTTTTTTTTTTTTTTTTTTCAGCCTAGCTGTCGTCCTGTTTTTGCCGAAACTGTCAGTGTACCTGGTATTTTCCCCTCTGTCAGAAGAACGCACATCTGTTTTGGAATATTTGTAGCTTTTGCACGGAAAATGAAAGCAGACGCTGATAGATCATCCATCTTTCTGCCAGTGCAGTCGTCCTGAGAGCGAGACCGCTCCCTTAAAATCCTTCAAATCGAAAAACTGGACATTTTTGGATCCGTGGTGCCTTCCTGTGACCGTGGGTGCCCCAATCAAAGGGGTCTCGACGGTTTATAGATAGAACGGTCCGAAAAAGGGAGACTATCCAATGAGGGCCTTTGCCTTGCTGATGCCAGAGGGCAGAGGAGATGACGGACAGACCCAAGCTGATAGGAACTCGCCGAACCTTGAAGCAGATGGACTACAACACCTGGAAACCACACCGAGTGGCTCCTGCCGGCTAAATAACGTGCCGCGATCCAAAATAAAATAATCTTTAGCTTTTTTTCTTGAACCTAATAATGGGTTCGCTGTACTCTTCTCTGAGGAATGTTTCCAGCACCCGGTTGAATTTCCGCCTAATTCCTTTACCCTTTTAAGCCGCGCACTGTCCCGCAGTCGCTGTTTAGCTCACACACTTTACACTAATCATTTCTGTTAAGATCTCTGACCTGGCTGCTTTTAAAATGGTCTCCACGTGCAAATAATGCAAACATTTTTTACATTTTTCCCCCAGAAAATCCCAAATACGGGACAATAGCAGCATGACATTAGCTCTTCGATAGCATATGAAGCCGTATCGGAGTAGCCCAGAGTCTCCCGATCAGAAAGACGTATGGTCATATAGGGGCTCAATTTTTTGGAGATGGGTTATTTAGCGATAGATAACGATAGATAAGGTCGACCTGCTCGCCCTTCTGCTGTGATTTTGTTCACGTATCAAGAGTAGAGTGTGTTTTCGCAAAGCTTGCAAATCCTTTTGGGCTTGAGTGCACTGCTGTGTGTGTGTGTGTGTGAGTGGGTGGGTGTGAGTGTGTGAATGTGTGTGCCCCCTTCAGCAGCCCCTCGTTTCAACATCGCCGGAGCTAGGCTAAGGGGAGCACTGGAATTTTGCGTGTAGGCCAACTTGGCACGGCACGTCTCTGTCCCCCTTACTGGAACCCCTGACTCTTACAAGGAGGGGGGCGAGTGACACTGAGGGAGTGAGAGAGAGAGGGAGTGAGAGAGAGAGAGGGAGTGAGAGAGAGAGGGAGTGAAAGAGAGAGAGAGAGAGAGAGTAAGGAAGACGGAGAAGCTGCGGTGCACCAGAGGAGGACGTCATGGAGAGAGAGATTGATCGTGAGGGAGCGGATGGATGAAATGTGGATGTGAGCGGTGAAGAGGTGACGGAGAAACGGTCAAGACGGGCAGACGGGGTGAGAGAGTGCGCCAGGGCGAGAGAGGCCGGGGCGAAAAGCAAGGAGAAAGGATGCACAGATGAACCGGGAGGCAGGAAATCTGGAAAATCAATCCCTCCCTCTGTTCGTTTCCCTCCACGTCTTCCCCGGTGTCTTTTGCCCCTTCTTATCCGAAATAATGGTTTCAGCCCCCGAGGGGGAAACAAAAAAACAAAACGTAACACTCCTGCAAAACCCGCCCCTGTTTCTCACCTTACTGGGGGCACTCTTCTCTTTCCCTCGTCTCGCCTTTGTCTTCCGAAACCGATCCTGGCAGGCAGGGCCCTCGTTTCCTCCACCCTTGCTCTCGCTCCACTCCTGGAGATGGAAGGGAAACAAAACGCCTTTTTGTGTCTCTTTTCAAAGGCGCCCACCGCTAATCTCGAGCTCGGCACTTTTACGGTTTCTCGTGTCACCGGGTTCAGGCTGCCGTTACTCCCGCTGGAGCGCGAAGAATGAAAACGAGCAGGCCAGCGCGGGCGCGAGCGGCTCCTCTCAGATAAAGCGAAGATGCCTGAACGGAACTGGGACGTGAACGAGGCTCGGCCAAACCACAGCAACCAGCTTCCCCACCTACAGCAACCTAGAACCCAGCGACGATGCTGCTTTTCTTAGCCCCCACTCCCTCCCTCCCAAAAATGCACAGATCCCCACATATTTAGGGTCTTAATAATTCGATTATTGCGTTGTGTTGTTGCTTGCAACACACATATTGTTATCCAATTTTTAATTATTTCACCAATTTTTGGTCAGTATCTCCTCCTAGAGCTTTCGACATATCAACACGGGACAAACGCCGAAACGTCCGGGATGTTCAGGAGAAGTGTGCTTGTTCATAGCTA
>JAUZSU010141046.1:0-15548 GCA_034780255.1 Parotocinclus maculicauda | reverse complement strand
CCGGAGCGTCTTCAACGGACATTTTAGCACGATTTGGCGTCAAGTTCCCTCGCTGCCGGTGAGGGTCGACATACCGGCGACATGGATAAACTTTTAACTTGGCTTGTCACGGCGCTCGGACTCCTGGTGTCGGTACGAGGACAGGTGTACAAAGGTAAGCCTGCTTTAAATAGGAGCTGGTCCCTTACGGATTATTATAGCTGACATTAAAATAGAACTAAACAGGAATCGGGATTATATATGGCACGATGTTAAGTACAGTCCACCTTGCTCTAAACAGTTAATTTGTAATAAAGTTTTACGTCCATTTCGTGAACCATAGAATAATAAGGCATGTAATAAACACTATTAGAGCTGACCGTGTTTTCCTAGTAAATAAAACACAGGTACAATGGGTGTACATTTCATAGTTTTTAAACACTATTAGATGTGTAGTCTTGTGCGTAATCTTGGTGTTAAGTACAGTTCACGCCAACTTCTTCTATTTTGTTCTAAATTGTACATTCATTTTGGGGCTGAACCTTAAATATGAATCGGTCTCATAAAGAAAAAGAAAGAAAGCTGGGCTTTATGGTAAAGTAAAAAAACCTGTATGAGGCGGATATAGAGGTACATAGTTAAAGTAAACACTGAGGTATGTATACTCTTAAAATACTGCAGGCTACTAAAGTTAGAGGTGTAATCCAAGTAAATACTGAATTACAGAAGTACTAATACTATGAGGTAACCTATATGTATAATTAGTCATGGTTTTAATTAGGTCATACTTTTAAAAAGGGAATATCAGTTAGTAGTATCAGTATAGTTACAGTAATGTCTCTCAAACTTTATAGCACTGGATTAGAACACGTTAAGCATCACATCTGTATGCATGTATAGCGTTTTTCACGTGTGATGTAGATGAACTCTTTTTGGATAATCACTTTGCATATTGACTTGATAAACTGCTAAAAAGATCAACTCAACACTGTGAACACTATCCGTTATCTAACGTAGACCCCAAAGTTTGAGCGGATGTTAAAGATGACAGATTTCTCCGAGCTGCTGCAGACATGGTGGTTCGGTAATTATAAGGTACAGGCACCGATTTAGAAACATGACCGCCGTTGAAATGTAGCGTTTCTTTAAGTTTGACTCAAACAGCCTACTATAAAAGCTATAGTTAGTTTGTTATGCTTAAGCTTTGCTTTCCACAAGTGGGAAGGCTGTAAACTGTAAGCCTGACGTGCCAGAATCGCATCAGTTCCAACTTCCAGCTGGAGTCCGTTCACTGAGACTGAGATGTTTCTGTTAGTCACTGTTATAACACTGAAATGTGCAAAGCAGGGGGAATGGCAAGTATTAATTTACAACCAAATATTCGGTTATGTTTGTGTGTTAATACACGTTTGAACACGTTTTTTTTTTTTACTGAGGGTACAGTTTGATACTCGCCAGCTGGGACTGGTGACAGAAGACAGAGGAAGCATTATGCTCGACCATTCAGTTGGTTGTTCAACTACAAAGAGACAAAGTGTAAACTCAATTTAAGCCCATGTGAGACTATTTAAGACTATTAAAATATGAATTATTGGGGAAAAAACACTTTTTTACAACGTGTCCTGTCACAATTAGGAGATGATTGTCAAACATACAATGGCAACTATTATTGTTTCCTTTTTTATTTTGTAGTAATTGTTTCAAAAGTATTTATGTAACAGCTACATTCAAAATTTAGTTTCTTTGGGTAGTCATTTGTGAAGAACAAAAGTCATGGGTGCTGCAGGAAAACCTTTTTATCTGTACGTGGTGAATGGTTCCACCATTAACCACCCAAAGAACACCTCAAGAAGCATTTTCTCATAGCAGTAAATATTTATCTGCACAGTTTAAATGTAAAAGATACACACTGTCAGGGTGGACCTGTGGAAATTTGTTGGTACACCACTGACCCGAGTTTGAGACCCTGTGATGCCTTTCAGCCAGGTCGGGAGTCACACAGCCATGTTTGAGTATGGAGAGGAGAGGATAGAGCGATTGTCCACTGATGTTGCATGCAACTTCTGTACCCCAGGATAGGCTTTGGATTTCCCCAAAAATGGAAAGAAACAAACAGACAAGATGTGCTGATTGCAGTGAACACCCCCACTCAGTGTTTAATTAGTTCATTACATTTGTCGCCTACCCCATTTAACATATCAGCCTAATCGATGTGTATTGAATAGCTGATCCATATATTGATTACTTTAATGGCTGCTCATGGTCGAACTGAAGGCAGTGTGTTGATTTGGTAACCTGTTTAAAACATTTGCTTTCTAGTTGTAGTACACAGCCCACAGCTCTGTGTGATACTTTGGCAGTTGAGCCTCGCTCAGCAGGGTTGCGATTAATAGGTGACACTTGACCTTAACACTTCTTCACTGTAGGACACTTGTTACAGAATGTGTTATTTTAATTACTGTACAAAACATTACACTACATGAACACACTTGTATTGTTTGTAAAGCTATAGGGATATAAATCTACAAAGCTAACACATACATGCAAGATCTAATAAAGACATGTATGGATGGGTAACAAATAAGGGGCTTCAGCCTAGCTCATACAAATCCAACCTTTTCCATCTAATGATGCACTGCGAATCTAGAGCCACTGGGGAAACTGATTAATGAAGTTTGCCTTCCCAGTAAGCACCCATTAAGCCTGAAGTTACAACACCCAGCCCTCACCCAGGCCCTAAAAGGGGTCAATTGAACAGCTTCAACAATAGTTCCATCCATCAGCCCACATTCATTGGTTTGATTTACCCTGAACCTGATATTTTGGAAAGTTCCCTGATTCAGCTCGTCAGCTACTTAGTGGGCCGTTCATGAAGTTAGAACATGTTAAACTGACCAAAGCAATTCAATCAGTGTGCAGATTAGAGGGATTACATGAGCAGGGAAAAAAAAAGCCTAATTTATTCTTATAGCTCTGAATGAACAATATATGTTAAAACACCATAGATGTTTTTGTAGCCACTGGAAGTTTGTGTATGTTTAACAAGGTTGGAATTAAAAGTTGGCAATTTGAGTGAACATGCTTTTTGTGGACAGTGCTGTGCTGCATATAGACTGCTTGTCCTGGACGTCTTGCTTCGGTCACTATATCACTGTTTTGTCATAGGCAGAGCATATGACGTTATTGGAAGAAATAAAACAAGTGTGTGCTTTTTCTGGACATTTGCTGAGGTCCACTGAAACAGCGATCCGAAGTTAGTTTGTTTAATTGTTGACCTGTAGGTGGCAGCATGGCTTCCTCATATTTGCTGTGTAGGCTTCTCTCAGACTTGGTACTGTAAGAGTCACGTCTTTGTCCGATGTGTATATGTGTGTGTGTGTGTGTGTGTGTATATATATATACACTATAGAAGTTCAGTTAACAATGTACTTGTTTACTGTCAGGGTCAGATTAGTTATCTGTCTGATTTAAAGCAGGGCTATATGAATATAATGCTTTATCTATGCAAGTAGTCCAAGATAAGACTAATTACCAGTAATTATATGACTCTGACATTTTTATATGTAGGCTAGATTTTAATGGCAAAGGGCAGTGTAATTAGTTTACATGTGGCAAAGATCCCAGATAATTTAAAGTACTAGAGGACCTGCTTAAGTGCAGTTTGTATACCTTTGTTTATAAGGGTAAATCCAACTTTATGGATTACACACCTGACTTGCAAACCATTTTCTCTCTGTCCATCAATTCACCAATCCAAGCAGGAAAGAAACCAACCATAAATGTTTCCTGCAAATAATTGCAATAAACAATTTGCAAAGCCGGTGCAATCATCCAAATTAGTCCAAACCTAATAGAAAGCATGCTTTTTAGATGTGGAAAGTCACTCAGCACTCAGACACAGGGAGAACAAGCAAGCTCCACACAGCAGCTGGAGGCAGGGAAAGAACCAGCGTCACTTGAACTTAAGTTAGCTTACAGATATAATGTGGGTGAAAGGAAATGTATATGAAGTTGAGAGGGTCATCATATAGGCATGATTGAACCAATTGGGAGGATCACCCTATACAACTGTCTGACCCTGAGTGTGAAACAATGGTTTCTTCATTGGTAACGGTTTTCAGACGAACACTGTGGCTTGTCGTCCACAGAACTGTTTCTCTGAATTTGGCTACAGTGCTGTGTAAAATTGGATGTCGTTTGTTGAAGTATGTGGCTATGATAAAGCAGCTGTTTTATGGACATCACAGAATAATCCATTTTATCTTCAGTTAAATGTGACAAACACCACAATTTGACATTTCTGTGTTTATAGCTTTTGAACCATAAGGATTAAAAATGTTTATTTCTAAGATAATTCTGGTCTTCGTTGTGCATTCCTATTGGAAATTGGCCTTAATCCTATATGACGGCTTTCGAGATAGAGGCCATGTTCCGGCCTTTTTCCCTTTGTGTCTGAACTAAATCTTCAGAGTGTTTTGACTCAGAGTGTGTGTTCTGACTTTACATTAAAATGCAGGTGATCCAAAACACTGTCATACTTAACATTGACTTACTACGGACTCATAGACCATGCCATGTTCCATGTACGTGATGAACAACCACAAGTTTGTCACATTAAAATGAAATCTGACTTAACAAAGCGAAATTACATCCAAATCAGTGAATCTCATGAATTAGATGCATTACATGCGTCATTCCTGGTGCTCCACTCCACTCTTGTTTCTGTTTTTGATGAGTGAGGGCTGTTGTGTGTGTGATTTTTACTCAGAATACATAGTGTCTTTGAAGGACATTCATGAGAAGGGACAAGTGATTTAAAGAGATGTTTAAAGTGATTTAAAAAGATAATTATCCCATTGAAACTGGGCCTTTTCACACTTGTTTTACTTTAATATTTATGCCACCATCCTTACTGAGTAGACGGCTGAGGTTGACTCTAATAATGTGTGTATATGCAACATTGGAGCTTTTTTTGCTGAGAGATGTTTTCTGATTTATTTATTTGTATTTTTTTTAAACCAAGGATGATGAAATCTTCAGCCTAATTTTATGCTTACCTGGAAAGTTTCAAGGTGCTGGTAAGTGCAGGCTTGGTGTGAACACACCTTAAGTGTAATCCTGGGTAATCTACTGAAATGATTTACAACAATAGCAATGTTAATTAACATGAACTAATATGTACATGGAATACATTTTGCAAACTGATAACTGATCAACAGTGGACAGTTTTGAAATACTTTTGAGTACTCTATACAGGTATAGATACACTGATACACAGCAGTATTATGAGTCAGAAACATAATTTGATATTGAGAGTTTGGTAGGTGCTTTTGTCAGAGCTAAACATTATTTGACAAACAGTAACCATAGTGTAACCGCGAACATGTGAGCACCTTGGTGAATTAGAACTGAACTGCATTTACCAGAAAGCAAGTACTAGTGTCTACAACACGACAGATTTCAAATGAAAAGGCCTATATGGGATAATTATACCAAATTAATTCAAACTGTCCCACAGTAAAAAAAAAAAACTTTAGGAATACAATTAAATATTCTTGTGGTCAGGAAGGAGAGGTCAATATCTAAAGTCAGGATGTTGATTTAAAAAAAAAAAAAAATATCCAGACCTTAGATATTTGCAAGCATTATGTTCAGATCTCTTTATCCTTAAGACATTAACAGAGACAGTAAAATGCTAACTATAAATGAAATCTTCATTTATCTTCACCTTCACTTTTACCTAAACAATAAATGTCTTATAAAATGTTTTTTTTTTGCAGCTTTTTAATGTTTTTTTATTAGATTTTTTTTATAAGATGTTAGTTTTGATGTGAATTTTATTTATGTTGTAAAATTATAATTTCTATTGGATTATCTCTGTCACTCATGATCACATGGTAAGGAATTGCTGTTTTAAAGTAAATGTCTAAATATCAATGTTACTAAAATGTCTTTATAAAACGCATTTTTCCTGTAATAAAGTCTGTTTTTACTTGATTTCTAATGTATAAATCTAATATTTTTAAAAACTTGCAACAAATGTTAGAGTAGTGCAAATGGGTGAGAGCAGCAAGCTGTAATGCTGTAAAGTTTTCACCTTCTCATCCTCATTTTGAATGTTCTCTTTTACCCACAGTTTTTAACCACGTTCCTGCCTTTTGTATGCTGAATTATTAAGTAACATTTGAAGATTACATATTTTTTAGTAATTATTTTTGAAAGTAAATCAATGTTTCCTGTCCCACATGTGTATTGTACTAAAAAAGATCTTTGCACTGTTAAAGCCCAGACCCTGCAGCAACTTGTGCATAGAGTTTAACTGCTGCCTTCTATGCATTTATCCTGCGTTACTTTGCGCCGAAGGTCTGAACAGCACTGCTTCTGTCTGAACAGCGCTCACTGCCAGCACTGCTTCACTTAGTTAAAGTGAATTCTTCTGTTGCCTGGCAGGAAAGGATAAATAGTGCTTCATTTAGTGCTTTCCAATAATTTGAATCCTAGTATTCTTCTGCATGCACTTCCTTTTACTCGCTACACTCGTGGATCCATTTCATCTAAGCTGGCTTGACAGTTACAGCGACAGCACCGAGGTATGATGAAGAGAACGTGCGCTCGTAGAGCCAGTGGAGAATGAAATAAAATACCACAAGATGACATCAACAAACGATAAAACAGCAAAATAATAAGAATAATAATATTGCTCTTAGTGATGGATGACAACACACAGAAAGAGAGCAGCTAATACAGAGCACTTTGTCTCACCATTCTGGCACACAGTCTGTGCAGTGTACTGATGGATATGAAGCAGGTCTTCTGCTTTTTTTTCTTTTGTGTAGTTTTATTTTTGTGCATCATGCATCTCCTTAGTTTCTAAGCCACCTAGAGGGTAGTTTTTACTGTCATATGTCTGGATCTGTCTGAGTATCAGCAAGATATCGAAACGCCTTGACCCAAGGGTAAAATAAAATGTAAGCTGCTGTTAAGAGTAGATTAGCCCCAAGTTAGGAGAAGGATACGAAAAGTTTTCAGAGGCTTTAATTATCTCTGAGTAATGTTCAGAGCATTACTATAAAGTGAAAAGTGTAGAGCATGAATTACATCTTGCCTATATTGGGTCAACCTACCAACCTGCATGAATGAGATGGGAGAATAAAGATCAGAAAATCTACCAGGAAGACTTTATGGCTGAGATTGGGTGGTCTTTGTGTGGCAGCAATCTTTCAAGCTTTATATAAACATACATTACATGTTGCCATAAAGAAGCCATATTGAGTCTTGGTTGTGTTTTCTTTTATGCCATGATGTGCAATGTTTTGTGATTAAATTCTATCTATGTTGAATTATTAGACCATTTGCAGTGCACCACCCAAAATACAACATGCCTACTAAGTAGTATGGTGGGGCAGCATACACTGCTGACAAAAATGAATATAAAAGATCCCACAAGAACTGCTGGATAATCTAATCCTGTTCATGCTCCATCACTGTCAGTGTGTTTTTGCAGTCTTGGGTGACCATACACCCTACTAACAAGTCATTGTGGGGTACTCTTAGTTTAACATGATTTAATTTGAAGTTACTTAGTATTCATTTGAAATATCTCAAATGATTTTTATTTGAAATATATATATTTTTGTAAGCAGTGTAGTTGTGGGAGTGTTATTCTTCAGCGTTGCTTGGGCAGTTGGACAGGATTGTGGGAAAATGGATGTGCCAACGACTCTTCAATCATTAAGAAAAACCTTCAACATTGTTAGTCAGCTGATGATGCAGGTGGTTCAGGGGTATGGTCACATTTACAAACATCTAGTTTTTCATGGCTTCCCTGTTGCCTGCTGCTTTAAAAAACATTGTTTATAGATGGTGAGTTAAATAGCAATTTGTCGGGAGACTGTAAATGTGAAAAATCCCGACGTTTTCATGCATGCTAAAGGTTTCTATGCATTTCAGTAGTTTTTTTTTCTTATTTTAGGCTAGTTAATTACTTTACTAGTATGTGAAACTTAATGACGATATTATGTTCTGTGAAATGGGGCACTGAATGAAATTGATATCAGACTTTTGTTATTGTAACACAAAATATAGAGTATTTTCACAAGACTGAACCTGAAGGCTTCAGAGAAATGACTGAAAAAACCCATCTACTGCCTTCCTAATTAATAAAAACTGATAGTAGTTTGACCCTGTGTGCAGGAAAACTGTAACACACAAGAGGATGGTCTGATGTACCTGATCCTTTTGTTTTGCAGATAGTGTTATGAAGAAAGATGATCAGCCAGTTAAGAGACTCATGAAATTAATGTGAACCAGTTTATGTAGATTTGTTGGTAAATTAGTAAAAATATACGAGTAGTGGGAGGACAAACAAAGGAGTACTACTTAAAATAGGACAGGCACATATACTCAACTCCATTTATAGCTCGTTACAAATTAGCAGTGAAAAGTCGTTCACTCAAACGCGAGTAATTTGCACAAAAAGTGAATGTCAGGGGCTGTGTTTACTCAACATTTGGACTGGCTTCTTGTCATTGCCTAAGGCTCCAAACTGTCCTCTGTGACCCTGACCAAAATAAGGAGTTATAAAACGGGATGCTTTTCTTTTACTATGTTATTAAATATTACTTTATTTGCCCTAAGAGGTCATATGACGAGAAAGGCTAGGATTCTGCAGGCAGTGAAAGACTTTTCAAATCAATGAGGTCAAAAGTTACATCCATAATACCTAATTAGCTCAAAGCTATAAACTGCAGCATGGAAGGTGAAAATTGTGAATATAGATTTTTTTTAAATCTGAGAAGCTCATTAAAGCTTGCTTCTGGGTTGGACTTGTTAGTCATCTTTTGTGGTGTGGATTTATGTATACACCTAGTGCCATCAGCAGCTCATTTGTCCTGACAGCACATTTGGACACAAGTGTCTCTCTTCCACATTTGGCTCAGAATTCAGGTATCACCAATGACTCTTAATAGTAGAGGTACACAAACAGAATCTGACTCAGCGCCCACTCTGAGGTCAAGAGACATTAAATGAACACCGAGACGATTCAACATTTACTAATCACTAATCAAAATGTTTATATGGAATAAAGGAATTTACTAAGACAAAGATGCTAAGCACAAAAGGAAGATCTAGTCTGAGATAAGGATGGAGAGATGGACGAGTGGCTGTAATGTTTGCGGTAGTAAGAAGAAACCTTATAATTGGCCTTGAGATGTGACTGTATTGAAGGATGCTGGACAAACAGATACGCTCTAATTATCCTCAACCCCTTGTTCAAATGAAAAGGGCATACACTAATGAATCACAGACACACAGACACCAAGTCAGCTTAATGAAGAGTGAGAGTGTGCGAGTGAGTGGGTGGGATAGAGTCGGAAAAAAACAGATGTTAGTGGTAAATAAGATGAAGTAAATAAGAAGCGAGCCGTAGTGTGAGGAAAAGATGTAGGCACTGCAAGTAAAAGAGGGGGAAAACAGGATTAGAAAGAAAATGAAGGACTGCAGCTGAGAGAGGCAGATATGTTAGTGGTGCTTGAGCAATTTACACCGTGCTCTCATACCCATATCGAGTGAGAAGAGACTAAAATAAGTAATAATAAAATAAAAAAAAAACTTGAAAAGAAAACATAACAAGAAAGCGCTTGTTTACAGAAGTTTGCATTTCAGACACTGCTGTGGCATAGTGGGGGCCCACAGGAAGAAATAACACTAATTAATGCTCGCAGGTCTCCGTTCTATCTAATGAGCTGTAGAGTTGGGTGGGAAGGTTCCCATGTCAGCGTGTTTTTCTGACTAGATCAAACCTAAGCCTGTCGGTGCAGCCGATGACATTTTGGCATGGCTACGAAGGCATATGGCAGATTCCCGTCCCAACATCAAACTGGCAGCAGGTCAACAAGTTAGCTTTTAAATTAGTCAAATGGCTAGAAGTCTGTGGCCGACACCTCGTTGTGGGAGAGCGGTGCGAAAGAGCTTGAACTGATTTCATAATTCATCCTGCCTTATTATTTTATTAGATTTGCTTTTCTTTCGCTCCTGCCATTAGGGGTTTTTCATCCAAACTCATTAATGAGAGCGTCTGCTGTGTGGGTTGCTGGGTAATTGAAACAGTGGACGTCTGAGTGTGCCAGTGGGGATGGCTAGTAGGTTTGTGGCATTTTAAGGACGTCAAAACACTTCAAATGATTCGAACGAGTAAGGTAAAATTGCCAGAGAAGTTTGGCACATGAAGTAGTGCTAGCATTTAAAAAGTGACCTCCACTGGGCGTGCTTGCTCAGAACTCAGCAGCTTGGAGAGCTTGCTTCTCTCTGCCAAGGAACTCTCTTCAGGCTCTCTATCACATTCTTGTTCTCCCTCTCACTGAGTGAACATGTCTAAGGTTCCTTCATTATGCTCTCTCTCTCTTCCGCCTTACCTCCTGTACTGTTTTTTTTTTTTTTGTTTTATCTCTCTACTTGCCCCTTTCATCGCCTCTTTCGGTTCAGTTCAATACAACTCAGCCTTTTCCAAAACTGTATTTTTTAGTACTTTGCCAAAAATCACTTTAAAAACAACGAGCATTTTGTAGGAATTATACAAATGGCATATTTAATGTGACTATAATTAGGCTGTAATTATTAAAGAAAGGTGAAGTGAGAACAAAATACAAGCAGTCTCACCAAAAAGCAACACAAGATGTTTCTTCGCACTGGCTCGTTTGTACGTCTTGAATATCAGGTTTAAAAGTATCCAGATATGAATAAATCACATTCTGTATAGGTGAATTTATATTGTATTAAAAAAAACTAATAAAACACTTCATGATTTGGTTTAAGCCATGTTTAAATGCATCCCTCTCGCCAAAACACACGACTGATACTTCCCTGCATGGAGGACATTTATGGTGATAAAGACAAAACATACAAATAAATAGCAATTTTTCACAGATACCACTAAACCATACTCTAATTTACCACTTTATTAGAGACACCTTCATGTTTCTTCACTCATTGTCCATCTCATCAGTTCCACTTACAATAATGATGTAAATCTACAATTTTATGATAGGTCTACAATTACAGACTGCGGTCCATCTGTTTCTCTATATACTTTAGTCCTTGAGCAGCACGGTGGCTCGGTGGGTAGCAATGCTGCCTTACAGCCAGACGATCCCGGGTTTAATCCCGGGGTGGAACGGCCTGGGACCTTTGTGCGGGTTCTACGTTATCCCTGTGTCTGCATGGGTTTACTCCAGGTACTCCGGGTTTCCTCCCACAGTCCAAAGACATGCGTGTTAGGTAAATTGATTACTCTAAACTGGCATTGACTCTATCCATCTATCTATCTATCTATCTATCTATCTATAATGTATGCATTTATGTGTATATATATATATATGTGTGTGTGTGTGTGTGTGTGTGTGTGTAAAATCAGGTACTATTTGGGAGGTGGATCAACCTTGCTCTTGTTGTTAATAGCCATTGTTACAATGTTAAACACTGGTGTGTTGGTGTTATTAGTGTGTGTTATGCTTGTCTGAGTTAAGAGAGTTTGTAAACACTTCAGTGTTACTGTTGGACTGACACTGTTGCTCCTGTGTGCATTGATAAAGGATTAGAGGATGGCTAACAAACTGGGCAGCAATAGATGATCTGCTGTCTCTGACTTTATATCTACTAATGGTAGATGTCTTAGAGTGCACAGTGAGTGAAAATATTGGTTAAAAACTCCAGCAGCGCTGCTGTGTTTGATCCACTCATACCAGCACCATGTCATTGCAGTGATGAAAATGATCTCTTCTTGTTATGTTTCACAATTTTCGGTCTCGTCACGTCTATCCTGACACCTTTTAGTGTTTTAGTGCTTGCCTTATTCTGTCTCTCTCTCTCTCTCTCTCTCTCTCTCTCTCGCCACCTTCAGACCTCATCAGCATCCTGTTTGTGCGACAGGTGAGGGTCAACCCCTCCCATTCCCTCTCTCACCTTATGAATATAACCACAGGCTAAATCTTCCATTAGTGTCAGAATGCGCCGTGTTCTGTGTTAGTCACATTAGCGTTTGTCTCCTGGTGATTAATGCATTAGAGCACACGTGACTAGGTCACATTAGTGTCAGCCTTTCCTCTCCCTACAGCCCCCATGTGTGTGTTTGTGTGTATCGATGCAGCTTTTTGTCAATAATGAGAGAGTGGGAATGAGGTCATCAGTCGAGGGTTTTAGATTAACTTCCCCAATGATCTCATCACAGCATTAAATCAATGTACGCTGCATTGTGATAGCAGCATTCTGTATCTCCTTACTCTGCTGTTTAGGTAATATTGCATCACTTCCTTGCTGTATTGTTACACACTGGTACAAGAGTTTTTGGAACTATCTGTATTTCTGTGTTAGTTACTAATAAACTGCTGTCTAATCCATACATACATGCAAGCATTTTCTATTTTTACACGTTCAAGATTGCTGTGAAACCTCAGTCCAGTCACCTGCCTTTGGATACAGAAATATTATTTCTAATAATATTAGCAAATAAACATAAAATAATTATTTTAAACAATAGTACTAAAACAAAACACAATATGAACATTTACTATAGTACTGTACAATGCTGTAATTGTTATATTGATCTTTTATAAAATTTTAAACACTAATATAAAGGAATATTTTTTGGATTCATTGTCAGCAGTTCTCTCAAGGGTTATATTATACGATGAAAATGATGTATATAAAATACATTTATTTAGTATTTTTATTTTTTAAGATCTCGGATGTTAAACGGCATTTAACTTCTGCACACTTGCTTTTAATAATAATAATAATAATAATAATAATAAAAAAATGACTTTTATATGCTATTGCTGTATAAATGTCATTATATAGATATTATTTATGTCAGAATAAAAGAAAAATACTACAGTCGAACCCCTACGACAGCTGCAGGGTTTTTTTTTAATTCAGGGTTATATTTTCTAAGAGGGAATTGAAGGCAGAAAAGGTGGTTACGTTACTTTCGGGTTTTTTTTTTCTTATCAGTAAGTGTTTTATAAAAAGGCAAATAGGCAAATTTTATAAAATGTACAAATGAGAATTAAGGATTGTACAGTACAGTGTGTATATATATATATATATATATTTTTATCCTATTTGTTTAGTATAATTCCTTAAAAAATAACCGTTTTAAACTTCTATGTAAATTTGAATTCACTATAAACTATATTTACTTTAAATGCATAGGTAGGTCCTGACTCATGTTTGTTTTTACAGTAAATATATAGTGAATTACATTAATTTTACTTTGCATGTCATGTGTAAATCTTAACAATATGCAAAGTAATTAATTGCATCCTTAATGTAATTCCACAGGAATTACATCTCAATGCAAGTCATGGTAACATCTACAGTGTACTGTGCTTATAGAAGATCATCATACTTCTTGAAATGAAATGAAAAAAAGCAACATTTAAATAAGGAAAATAAATAAAAACTAGAAAATATTGGTAAAAGGAATCAGCCCCCTGATTTAATACGGTGCAGAGGCACCCTTTGCTTTAACTGTGGTCATAATGTTTGGATTTGACTCAGTTGTCTTTATAGATTTAATTCCTGCCACATCATTCCTTTCAGAACTGTTTGACTTCAATCAAATTTCTCTTCCCTACACAGATTTTTAAAATGTATATAAAATGTAATTTTAGTCACATTTCAATTAGGGCTATTACTTAATCATGCCACTCAGGACATTGATCTTCCTACTTTTAAGCCTGCGTTATTTTTTGGGAGGGGAGTTTTGGTGGTGTGTTTTGCTTTGTTGTCGCCTGCCTATGCTCAGCTGTCAAACTGAGGGTGTCTAGTTTTTCCATAATTTGGATGCACTTGACAGCATCCAATTTCCCTTCAGTCTTAACCAGTTACCCGAGACAAACACCCTCACGTTGCCACTACCATGCTTCTTGGTAGGTATGGTGCATTTTGGAGGTGCGCTTGGTTTTCACAAAATGCTTAGAATTAGTGCTTAGAATTCAGTCCATAGTTAAGTTTATTTAAACATTTTGCCACATGGCACCAGAAGAACACTTGAGACTCAGTGGTGCACCTTTTTAGAAGAGGCATTTACAGGCCAGCTTTGTTTGAAACTTGAGATTATTGTGGAAAGTCTCAGCTGTACTACTTTTTATTTGTTTAGCAATGTTGCACTTGTTTCTAATAAGTTTTCCTATAAAGTCACACTTAGTTTTTTTTTTAGCATCTGCTGTTTATATTGATTTTAGTTGCCCACCCAACATATATCATCCTACATATTCAGACTTAGTGACACTTGGTGGTACTGGCTGTTGAATACTTGGAACCATTGCATTAAGGTTGTAAAGTATTTGTTTGATGTGTGTTGTGGGCATTCAAGAGTGAAGAGGAGCATATGGGTATGATCCAGCTTGTTACAGAAAAGGGATATCTTTTTTATCTCTCCTCTGTGCATTGCTCTAATAGCCATCAAACGATAAGCTGCAGTCAGCCAGCTGAGGAGGATCTGGTGGGAGGTATAGCTCTGATAGCTCTGTCTGATACAGTAAAACAGAAGAATGCTGAATGCTGTTGCCTGCTTCTTTTAATGAATACATTTTTATCTGTGGGGTTTCAAACAAAAACTGTATAGGAACTGATAAATGAAGTTAAAATTCTGTCATTTAACAGGTACCTAGTTCTTTGGAATTCGAATATGTAAAGTTTTAACTTATTAATACCCAATAATATCAGCTTGCATAAAACATGAAGCTATTATTGTGACATATTGTGTACACCTGCTGTGGAGGTTGGATGTTTTCCCCCTGTCCATGTGGGTTGTACAATATACTCCCATTTAATTCCAACTTACAAAAAGTGCCAGTGTCAGATTAGCATTCTGGCTACTTCTGGAAATTAATTAATTGAGGTGAAACTACAAAAAGGTTGTTCAGAAATAGATGGCCCAAATGAAATTCCTTATTAAAATGTACATTTCTGAAAAAAAGAAACTTGTCTACAAGGAAACCCAATCCATATTGGCATTTATTTTACAATATCATAACTCGCATATGAAATGGAAATGTTTTTAAAAGTTGATGGTAAAAAAATAGTGAAAGTTTCTCATTTTTTTCTGGCCAGAGTTGGGGGGTGGTATCTTGGCATGGTTCTGGAGTCAATCCTGGAATTTATTGATAATTTATTGATTGCTGGAGAAATAGCTTTTTGGATGGGATATGAGTTGCAGGACCGTGTAACATGTGTAACCCCACCTTCTGAACATCACATTCCAGGCCTGGCCTGGGGTTCGTCCCCAGTTTGTAAGAAACTTTTAGTTTTCAGTATCTAGCAGTTTATTTATTTATTAATTAACGTTGTTGCTTTCCTTGTGCGCATCAAGTCAATAAAAGCTTCTGTCTACACTGTAATGTCTGCAACTGCAGTGCCCCATCTTTTGCTACACTTCTGTTTGTTCTATACTTCCTGCTCTCTTTGACTCTCTCATCTCATTTCTCTGTCTGAATTCAATTCACTTCCACTCAGTGTGCATTAAAGACATGACAAATAAACTGAAGTGCACTTGTATTGTGTAAGTG
>JAUZSU010141045.1:0-27535 GCA_034780255.1 Parotocinclus maculicauda | reverse complement strand
TTTGGGGCGCTATTTAGCGGCGCGCCCTTTATACTTTTGGTTTCGTTTTGTTAGGAGTCTCTTAGCTCCGCCTTTATCCCCCTTTCGGTTACTTCTCATTATTTCCCCGTTCTTATTATACGACGTGGGGATAACACCTATCCCGCATACTGGGTCCGAAATAAAAACACCACCACTGATCGTAACATTTACAGCTTTTAACAGACATTCTTATCCAAAGTAATTTTCAAAAATGCTTTATATTTTTCTTAGAACACTTAATTACACACCAGGGGCATATATTTAACGAGCAGACACATTCTAGTCATACTGCAGAGGTAAGGAAATCCAAGTTAGAAATCAATAGCTGTAAGAAGCAAACCACAACACTGTTAGAAAACATGGATCCAGTTTGTGGTTGCTTCCTTTCAGTGGCTATTATCACTTGTAACCAATACTCAGACAGTTATGTTTACAATTATTATATTTAGAGGCAATGTTTCTCCCAGGAAAGGCTGGACATGCCCCCCAAATTTCAGCTCAGCTCTTTAGCATTAGTGTGATCCAGCACCATGTAATAAGAATATGAATTCGAGGACTCAGTTACGCAATTTAATATTATTTTATATATTAGTCATTATACTAAAAATGGGTTTGTGAAGGCTCTCGAGACTTTGAGTCTTAAAGCCCAAATCCAAGTGTTATTTTATTTTGCCCAGTGGAGTCTGAAGTCCTTAAATTTGGTACTCAAATGTGACATTTTATACTTCTGTGAACAGTCACTGCAGTCATCTTCAATACAGGCTGAGTCAAAAGGATTTGTTGCATGTTGTCTCGTAGATTTTTTGCAAAAGCTGTTGAGGTTTCTTTGTCGGTAGCGATCTTCGGACAAACAGTATGTGGCTTGTCATCCACAGTCCCAGTTTCTCAGATGCAACAGTGCTGTGTGAATTGGTGTTCTTTCTGGCTATTGGTCATTGAGGTTTGCAGCTATGATATAGCAGCTTCCTGGACACTGCCAGCTCCATCTTCAGTTATCTGTGATGAAAAACTAAAGTTTTAAAATTTCTGTGTTGACACCTTTTGAACCACAAGGGATATTGCAAAGCTAATTGCTACAATCATTTTCTGAAACAATTCTGGCCTTATTTGATTTGCTACATGACTACATTTCTATGGGAAAAAACTTGCCCTTGATCCAATATGGCAGCTTTCAAATGGCGGCCATTTTCCGGACCTAGCCTAAAAGATAGGTCCCCCTTACCCATTATTTTCTGGGGCATTCAGATATTTCATTTTCCCTTATGTTTCTGAAATAAAAGTGTGTCCTGTGGCTTTCAACTCACCCTGTAGACAATCCTCCATCTGCAAACTCCCCCAGCCTGTCTTACCTCTTTTGTAGCTATGAATCTGACTCTACTATAGTTGCATTCTGATTATTCTGTTTTGTGTCAGTTTGATCCATAACAGTTAAAAATCATTTGGAATTGTCTCATGCTTTTCATGACAAGATAGCATGGCATAAGCCTGGTTTTGCTTTTCCTCTTACAACACCCAACCTCCTCAGTAAAAATCCTCACACAGTAGTGTCCCTGTCAGATGTGATTTGTTTTTCCTTGCTGTACATCATGTTTGCATAGATAATGCAGGGTGCTATGCTTATGCAACACTTATCTGAGTATTCCTTGATTAAATAATTCGTTCCTCTTTTAAAAGTATGAGTATGTGTGATTGGATTGATAAAATTGTTGTGTCTGTATACATCTCATTATGGTTAGCTTCAGAGTTTGCTTACCAGTCTTTTATTCAAAGCTTTAACCAGCAAGTCAGATGTGGAGCTATGAGGGTGGCCATGTCCGGCTGCCTAGTCATGGATCTGGTTCATTATCTGAGGATTATTAACGCTGACTACACGGTCCAGGATGTACTATATTTCTGCTTGAATGAATAGGAGATAGCAGGATGCATGAATTTGTCATCTAGATGTCGTCTGTCCACCCCCTAGCTATTTCTAGATATGTAGGCAAAAAATATGTTGCATCCTAAGGGCACTTCCAGGCTTACTGCCATATTTTTTGCATCACAGTCAATATGCTACCCAATGATACATTTCCTTCCTTGTATTTTTTTTATTTTCTTTCAAGCACATAGTTTCTGTCAGGAGCATTGTGGTAAATGCATGCTAAACTTCTATATACTGTCTGTCATATGTTCACATGATAAGCTTAGTGAGATGCCTTAGCACAATAACAACTATCCCAAATGGCTGCTTTCCCTGGAAAGGATTTTTATTCTCATCCTCCTAATGCACTCTTAACCCAGAGGCAGAAACTAGAAATGCTTTGTTCATTCAAAGTCGGTCGCTCATAGGGGAGGCACACCAAGAAAGCCTTGATTGAGCAGCTATCCATTATTTGGCATGAGTAGCAAAAATATATTCAGTTAATAAAATTAACAAAAAAAATTAACAAAAGTATAAAACTACAAACCTGGTAGGGTGAAATTGTGTGCTTATGCAGCATCACAGCTGTACGGTACTTGCTTATTGGGCACTGCAAATCAGTCAGTGTTTTATACAAACCAAACATATTTTGTGTGAGTTATAACAGGGAGGTCATTGTCATCCAGTAGGCATGACAGGCTTTTTCTCCTGGATCCCAGATGATCATGACATTGCTGGGAAACAAACATTTGATTCTAATACAATTGAATAAAAGTTTTACAGTCACATTACTTGGTAGTGACCTTGGCTGGATTTTAATTGCTTAGCACTTGAAAGCTCTTTGTTAAAGTTCAACTGCATTGCCATTTTGGTAGCGCACAGTGGGGATTTGCTATAATGTGGCCATTTTCCACTCAAAGAAGGACTACAGCCAACAGTCATTAAGGCTTATATCATTATAAAATTAAAGAACAGAATAAAAGCAAACGATGTACAATGGACTAAAAGGTCTTTAAGAGGATGAGATTCATTTCTTTGAACCTTCTAGATTTTTACATTTACATTTATGTACTTTGCAGACGCCCATATTCAAAAGGACTTAATATTCTCTTGTAATCTTACAATTCAGTAATTGCTGCAGGACCCAACAGTGGCAGAAAAGGTTGGATTTGAAGCTTGGACCTTCTGATCCATAGTTTAGTTTCTTAGAGTCACAAAACTACATCCTTTACATTAGTAGCATAACAGTAATCCAAATGCTAATGAATTTACTAGTAGCAGCATACACCATTTATTGCAAAAAGTTTTAATTTGCATTAGGAGATGTCATTAAGGCATAATATTTTGTTGAATACATTGTAACTTTTAAGGATGAAACTTGACCCACTTATGCCTTCATACTTTTAACCATGACCAAATGTAACATTAATAGGAGTGCGTAACATTTTATGCTTTCTTGCACAGGTGACAAGTCTAAGACTTAAAAATGTTCCGTAAAAAGAAGAAGAAGAGACCAGAAATTTCTGCACCAAAGAACTTTGAACACAGAGTCCACACCTCTTATGATGCAAAGCTTGGGATCTTTGTGGGCCTACCAACACAATGGCAAAGTCTTATAGAGAATCTGCGGAGGCCCAAACCTATGGTGGACCCATCTAGAATAACACCAGTGGAGTTGAAACCAAAGAAGGCAGGTATCGAGCTACAAACTAGGTGACAGGTTAGCCATGAAAAAAGCTAAAAGTGATTCTGACCTAGAACAGAACCTAGATATTTGGTTATTCAGTGTATATCTTAACCAAGCTCTAACAGATAACCTGTATGTGTTAAAGATGCTTTAGAGCCACCACAGTATTACCTTCTCTAAAAGAGAATTACATTTTAGTGCTGATATTGCTCACAGCACCCTAATGTAACTTTTCCTTTTTTACCTATTATGGGTCTTTATTAACAATCTTTTCTATATGTGCCAAAGATGGAAAGGCTATGAGGGACTGAAGATTTATTTCTCTATGCTGATAATTAATAAAGATCCATGCTGCTTACCACTAGTTCCAATCAAAGTAAGAACTGCAGAGCAGTGGAGCTTGACCATGTAATTCTCTTCTGGTCATACTGCAGTAATACGATACAAGCAGTAAAACCAGTATGGCTGGAACACATGCATACTTATGCCATTTTCAAAAAAACAGCCCTAAAAAGGAAACTATAAGAAAAGACATGGGGCATTATTACAGTTCTATTCTGAACCTACCATACCTGGCTTCAGGATCAAGCACATCCACAATTTCTCTTGAATTTTTACTTTCCTATTTCACTTTAATTTAAATAACAGACCTCTGTGCTGTCTTTTGACAAGTTAACCATGCCTGTCTTCGGAGCCACTCTGGGATCCGATTCTTTCAGGGCATAGGCTATTTATACCTCTTGTCAAGTTCACAGTGAATGAAGCACATGGCAGCTGACAGAAAATGTCCGCTGTGAAAAAAAGCCCTGCAAACTTTAGACTAAAAAATAAGATTTTCAATTATTTTTTTCCCCTGTGCTCATAAACTTTTGCCATTTGCCTCAATACTGATACATGTTGACATCTAATTGAAAGCAACTTTTTAAAACAAGACTATAGCACGGAACCCTTGAACATAAGGCAATTATTTACAAATATTTCCCAAATAGCTTTACCTGTAAAGGATGCACAATGTCAATGCTCACATTAATCAAATTATCTCACTGTCTCTCTCTGTTCCTCAGACAATTGTGCGTGGGAGCTTTGTCGGCCATGGTGACTATATCTCAGCCATGCTGTCAGACATGAGCCGCCTGTCGGTGACCAGCTCCAACTCACTGCGCAAGAGCAGCCCTTCAGCCCGCAAACGTGCCCAATCTTTGGGCCGCCTTGGTGAGGTGATGGAAGGTGATGGCTACCAGTATGAAGATCTGGACCACACAGAGCTTGATCCAGATGCCCAAGACCAGTGGAGGGAGCAAACAAGGAATATTCACAGTGAGAGTGGGACTCCCTATATGGGCATGAAGAAGAGTATCACTCTGGAACCCAATGGCATACTGCCCAGAGCTAAATCCACATATGAGGTTAGCATTAACTCAATGAAAGGTCCTCCAGTTCCACCGGTCCTACCTGTTCCTCCACCACCACCAATCCCAGTGCCACCCAGACCAGTGTATGTGGGTGGAGATTTAGGAAGTCCTAACGAGAGACTCATGATGAGAAGAGAGTTTCCCATAGTTCTGTCTCACAACCCAAGGTCTGTCACTTGCTTCTATAGCCCAACTATGCCCATGCACCAGGTTCAAAGAGAGAGTGGAGGGTTTAATAATGATTTAAGGACTGCTGACAGGCTATTCATTCATCCACATAACAGTCCTGGTAGACCATACTCTTCCTATGACCTGAAGGTAAGCAGAAATATACATATACATATTATATATATATATATATACATATTTTTCAGTTTGTTTCATAGCCACTCACAATAATTGTGAAAAGTCAGCCTTATCTCTATCTTCTGCATCTCTACCATATAGGAGACCTCATCCTCCTATTGCTCATTTAATATGTTTTTAATCTTTGTGATTAAACATTTATCCATAAATTTTGTAAGCTCAGTTTTGTAAGTATACACCACTGATATATGATATCCCCAGCACAGAAATATGTATTCTGATGCACAATGGTAACTTGGATATAGACTGTAAACTTTATTCAATGCATGTGTATAGATGTATACTTCTTATGCTTAAAAGTAGTATGTATATGTACGCTCACCGACAACTTCATTAAGTACAAGTGTTCAACTGCTCGTTAATGCAAGCATTTAATCAGCAAATCATATGGCAGCAACTCAATGCATTTAGGCAGACAGGCTGGTATTTCAGAAACTGCTGATCTATTAGGATTTTCACACACAGTGATCTCTAGGATTTACAGAAAATTGTCAGAAAAAGAGAAAATATTCCATGAACAGTAGTTCTCTTGGTGAAAAATGATTTGATGACAGAAATCAGAGGAGAGTGAACAGACTGGTTTGAGGTGATAGAAAGGCAACAGTAACTCAAATAACCACTCGTTACAACCAAGGTATACAGAAGAGCATCTCTGAATCCAAAACGCATCGAACTTTGAAGCAGATGGGCTACTGCAGCAAGGTGCTGCTACTGTCAATTAACTGAGGCTACAATTTGCATAGGATCACCAAAACTGGACAACCCAAGATTGGGAAATAAATTCTGGACTGATGAATCTCGATTTCTGCTGTGACATTTGGATGGTAAAGTCAGAACTTGGCAACATTTAAACAGCAAGGCATATCATATATTGTATCAGCTGGTGGTGTAATGGTATGGAGGATATTTTCTTAACCCTTTGCGGCCCTTAATACCAAATTGAGCATAGTTTAAATGCTATACGCTCCCATCAGAGTATTCCTGCTGACCACATCCATCACTTTTTGACCACAGTGTACCCATCTCTCCACGCCATGCCACAGAGCTCAGATGATCTCAAACTGGTTTCTTGAACATGACGGCGAGTTTACAGAGCTCAAACTACCTCCACAGTCACCAGATCTCAATCCATGACAGAAACAAATCTTTATATGAACTAAAATCTCTCAGAAATGTTTTCAGCACATTGTTGAATCTATGCCACAAAGAATTAAGGCAGTTCCAAAGACAAAAGGGGACTCAAGACGTTACTGGCATGTAAACCAGGTACACTAGGTGTATCTAATGAAGAGCACTTAAGTGTATGCTGTGTATATAGATATGGTTTAACCCTGCTTACCTTGATTACAGAGAACAGGCATGCTGTACTCAGTTTTATCCCACTTTTATCTGTTACCAGGATCCAACACAGTTGGAAATGTAAGTTTATATGCAGAAACAGAGAATGCATCAATAGACTGGAAAACAAAACAGCTGACTATACTAGGTATTAGTAAATTAGGGAAAAACAACAAGGCTATATAACTGACACCAAACATTTTCTATTAGTGCATGAATTTTTAGTTTACTTAAAAGTAATGAATCTGCATAAATGCCTACAGACATGCTCTGCCTAGCTTAAAATGAAAACATGGGCACACATTGTAAAATGGTCACAAAGCACCCGGTAATGTTTAACATTTTTAGTTCCCTGGAATCTGAATATCCCTCTATCAACACTAGAGTAAAATTGAGAAAATACTACAACATCTAGACACTAGACAAACTGTATTGTTGTCATGTGCATGGATTTCTCAAAACTATAAGCTCAGCAGACAAAACAACTGAAGAAAAAACCCTGCATTAACCATATTAGGGTCATATTGTTCGATGTTAATACGTTGCACTTGTGCCCAAATGTATTGATTATATTAGATCGTCAGTCGTTGGCCGGAATCTGGACAATATGTTTACCAGGTAAAATGGAGCTTCCCCTTTAATATACAGCAGATAGAAACCAGAATAAAAATCACTGTATGTCAATACTATGTCAATAACCTTGTTAAAATAATGATTTACTTAATTGGAGTTACATTCACTGATATTTACAAGACCATTGCTAGTTTGATTGTTGTTTGCACAACATTCTCCAATACATTACAACTTTTAAATAATAAATACACAGTATTAATTTCCATGCATTTAATTTAAGCTTGTTATATCCTCCAGTCATGCTGGAGGATATCTATGCTTCTTAGTGCCCTCTTGACTATCGCCCTGTATGTTCACAAGCATTCATGAACACAAATCAATACTTATTTGATATAATAATAACACCAAGAGGAAACTGAATCTACGGACATAAGACTAATCCAATTCTGTTTCGCTAGGGAGTTTCCACGTCCTGTATACTACCATGATATATTGATATAATGTTTTGACATAATAACCACCACCACATACATAATGATTTGGCTGTAGTACGCAAAATAATAAGTTTTTCTGTTTATGCAGTCATATCTTGGAAGAGCATTTTAATCTCAGTCTGAGGTTTTGAGGTTTAGTTTTCAGGTTTTAATTTCTTTTTGTGGTATTTAGCTGGTGTATGCTGGCACACTTCCCAGTCTGTGAAGCTTGTGTAATGAATTTTTATGATATCCCGAGGTGCTAAAAACTGACGCAAAGCACTTAGACCTGCAATGTTCCTGTGTTGCAGGGATGCTATTTTTGGAAGTGCTTGTGCTCTTGGGAGTAAACGTTTTAAGTAAGTGTGGCACGCTAGGATAGCAATGAGTGTGAGGATGGCAAGTCTTCTTTACAAAGCAATGAATGAAAGAATGAACATTTTCATTAGCATTAGATAACTTTAGACCTGGAGCATAAGTCAACACATATCCTTTTTTGTTTTAAAGTTACAGACAGACACTGTACTGAGACCTCAGCCAGGCTTCTTTCACAGCGGTGCCAGCAGTCCACTCGTGAGTGGAACAAGGCCCCAAAGGACTGTGCGATCATCCTCCAGCTACACAATCGGTCTGTCACCCAACATCAGTTTCCGGCCATCAATACCTGATCCTTTCCTGAGGCACTCTGGTTGTCCCAACCCGGGTCTCTATCCTAGGCAGGACAGTCCTTCACAGCCTCGACCTTCACCCACTGGCTCTTTAGCTACCAGCCCAGCTGGAACGTGTTCTCCGGCTTTTAGACTGCAGCAACACCCACCCCCAAGGCCTCCACCGGACCCACCCAAAGTCACCCATGAACAGTTTAAAGCAGCTCTACAAATGGTGGTGGACAAGGGTGACCCACGCTTATACCTGGAGAACTTTGTTAAGATTGGTGAGGGATCCACAGGGGTGGTGTGCATTGCTCGAGAAAAGCACAGCGGTCGACTGGTAGCAGTCAAGATGATGGACCTGAGGAGGCAACAGAGACGAGAGCTACTCTTCAATGAGGTTAGATACTCTTAAAAAATAATTTGTTATTTTTATTTATATTCTGTTTTGCTTGCAAATGTTGATCAGTGAGAGAGTTTTCTTCTGGTATTTTGTGATATTTTAAGGCTATATTGAAATAAATTTGCCCTAAGTACGTAAATGAAGTGATCGACCCTAGATTAAAAGCCCTCAAGGATTTTACTAAAAGCTTTTTTGAAACCTATACTGCTAACAGGCAGCCAATGCAAAAATCTTTTGGATGTTTTTTTTCCTAAACTACTGAAGGCATATCTAAAGAAAAGCTTATTTAACATGCAGCCAGGTGGCAATATGTTACCATAGTCCAAGCTAGAAGTTATGTACAGGTGTACTTGAATGTTTGTGAACACTTTAGAATTTCTGCACGTGCTCACCGGTCACTTTTTTACTAGCTTCACCTTCTTGTTTCTATTCTCATTGTCCATTTTATCAGTTCACCTTACCATATTCAATCACTTTGTAGTTCTAAGCATACAAACTGTAGTGTGTCTGTTTCTCTACATACATGTTAGTTCCCATAACACTATTTTCTATCCCATTGTACCAACAAAACACACACTAACATACCACCACTACATCAGTGTCACTGCAGTGCTGAGAATGATCCACCACACTAATAGTACCTTATCTGTGCTGATTCCATGAAGTTCCTGACCATTAAAGAACAGAGAAAAGGAAGCTAACAAAGTACACATAGAAACATATGGACCACAGCCTGTAATACTAGAACTACAAAGTGCTTCTATAGTGCTTCTTATGGTAGGTGGAGCTGATAAAGATGAGTGTAGAAAAATGGAGATGTACAAAGTGAATGGTAAGTGTACATGACCTAAAACATTGAATGCCACACAAGTCTTATAGTATAGACAAAGTGAGCCCAGTTAAACAAATGAGACAAAACTAATGTCCTTCAGTAAATACTATGTAGTCATTAAAGAAAACGATCCAATATTATATATGCAATAAATTATGAAATATATTTCTATTTCTATTTCTATTCGATCACGGTCAGGTCTTTGAATTCTTTGACTTGGACATTCTAAAACATTATTTTGAGACTAACAGTTTTTGGTAGAGTAATATGTATGGTTAGAGGGCATAAGTCTGGGCAAGTTGTCCTGGCCGAGATACAGCAATTCAGGCTCAAAGCATGATACTACCATTTTCATCTGCTACCACTACCATGCTTCACATGCTTTTTCGTTATTTTGATTATGCCATGAGAAAGATCAGACGTTAATAGATAAAAATTCTTTTAATACAACAGGGCGCCCACTCAGACCTGATTATCATCCTGTATCACTAAAACACCTGATTCTAATTTCACCTTCAAATTAAATGCAAATCTAAAGTATTGCATACTTTGCCTTTTACAGATACGTAATACATTTCCCTCAATAAATAAAAAACAATAATTTGTAATAATAGTGTAATAATTTTGTATCTTTTGTTTAATTGGGTTCTGGGTTGTAGCCTACCATCTTATGGTCCACTTTCTAAACATCATGCGAAGATAATGTATGTCTTAATGCGGCCTTGTATGAATGCTTTTTTAGAAATGTTATTTATATGCGAATCAAACTATAACCAATGATCAGTTATCACAGAAATATAACACAACTGCAGTTCAAACAATTATTTGCTGGCTTTAACAAAGAGTAACCAACTGTCCAATATGATCTATTCCAAACAAGAACTTACCCTGTCAATTAATATTTCATTTTCAACAACTCCTAACAGAATCTAAATCTAACAGTACCAAAACAAATGCACAACCACAATCTGAGGCAAATCTAAGCCATCCTTAATTATTTAACTATTATGCTTTATCAAACCCAACTGAAATATCATGCATATTTTTACTATGAAAACATTCATTTAAAACGTTGTTTTGAAGAATGGGACAATGGTTAAACAGGTTGAGCCAGGTTAAACCACACCTGTTTGGATTATCCGTCATATAATTGTACCAACTAAATGATTAAATGTAGATGACTAAGAGGCATTATTCATTTATTCAATCATTTTCCGCTTAATCCTGGTCAGAGATGCAGGAAAACCCGTGCCTAGTCTGTGGCACAGGGTGCAAGGCAGGAACAACCCTAGACCAATCCACACAAACACACACATGGCTTTGGAATGTATGGGTAAAACCTCATAAATTATACATTTATTTAGATGCTGTATTAAATAAGAACCTGACATTATTTTTATTATTCTCCATCAAACCTAAAAATTAGGCTGCCTAAATATAGTTGTTGAGATATTTTCTAATTTTGAAAGACCAGCTTATATTCATGTCAACTTCTTACAAGATTGTGTTACACTGTGTGCATATATATTTTATCTTTCCATAATTCAGTCTAGCTGTTATCATATCATATGGCACATTCGCTACGAGACCAAGCATATGGTTTTTTATAGAAAATAAATGTGTGTAATAATTTGCAGGTGGTGATCATGCGAGACTACCAGCATAAGAATGTGGTGGAGATGTTTAAGAGTGCTCTGGTTGAGGAGGAGCTCTGGGTTATTATGGAGTATCTCCAGGGAGGAGCTCTTACTAACATTGTGTCAGAAACCAGGTGAGCAATCATGAAGTCAAAGAAGAATACTATCCCTGGCAAACATTATGAAATCATTACATTTTTAGGGTGTTTAGCCAGCTTTGTAGCAAATGAACATATCACAGATATGACAAAAAAAATATCAAACATTCTAGTTTCCAGATACATTAGAGGAAGGAGTTTAATACTTTGTTGTTCCCCTTGAGCTTCTTTAACTATCTGAATCTTCAAACCATGGACTTCACTAATGAAAAAATATGTAGTGTATAGAATATACTACAGTATATCAAGCAATATTGAACACCAGCTAATATTATTTTATTTTTACCATTTTCTATACTGCTCACATAAAATTATGGGATATTTGAAAATGAAATATGAAGAACATTAGGTCTTTCTGTATGTATTACTTTCATATTTCAATTATATATTTCATATATGTCATTTTGTTTATTGTTTATACTTGCGCCAACATTTAGGACACACCTGACCGGGATAAACCAACATATTTTGTCCCACTCCTTGTTGGATTTACTTCTTGAAGGAGTTTTGCAATCCTTTCCATTTTTTTCAGTTGACAAATTTCTTGTTGTCTCATGTTTTTTTTGGGATTAGTCTAGTTTAACAGCTGTAAGAAATCCTTTTTACTTGTTTACTAATGTGCATTTTTAGACTTGTGCTGGCATTTGTTACAAGGTGATTCCATATGTCCCTTAACTTGATCTAGGGAAAAAGCTATACTTTAATTCATGTTTTACCAGAAATTGATTGGTTACATATCTGTGTTTTGGTTATTTGCTATTTTATTTATATACTTACCATACATATACATTTAAATGCAAAATAATGTGAATTCAAAACATATACACTTTATAAAAGCATGAGACAGACAGCAGGGAATGAAATATCTAAGGTAGACTTATGTAGTTATAAAGTTTAAAAACAGAGGATTACATGCCCAGGGAATTCATTCCCATGTCTGCATATTAATGTAAGTCTTATATAAGGTTAATCTAAGGCTTGTTTTTTTGCACAGTCTAAATGCTAATTGGTACTTGAAGTTTTAAATGGCATTTGTGATAGTTACTCAGCATTGTAGTGATTGATAAAGGTTTGCCAAAGCAACCCCTTGCCCAAGTGCAGTAGGGATTTGGAGATCACTGGATTTTAGTTTAGACTTGTGCCATGCCCTTTATGCAATACAATTCTTCCAGAAACGTTTAATTGTTTAATGATATTGTGCACTGTGGAGGGAAAAATATGCAAATCCTGAAATGAGCCACTTTATCTGCTCATCATCTGATTTAATTTGGGATTAAAACCAAGTGAACTTCACTATGCACCGATCTTTATGTCCCTCTTTCATTTTCATACCTGTTTAATCCAGTTCATAGTTGCTGAGAGCTGGGGCCTAAATGGTCACACAGAACACAAGGCTCCTGCATCCCTAGACAGGGCCCAAACATGGCCACTCACACTAAAACACTAAAACATGTCTTTTGTAAGCTGAAGCAAAGCTGAGTACCCAGAGTAAACCCACGTGGACCAATAATAAAATTGGGAATGGCTGGAGCTGTGAGGTGACAGGATTAACCACTTGCACTATCATGCTCCCCACACGAAGACAATTCCCTTAATTGAAATATGTGGTCATTTTTATATTATATGTATGTACTCATCCAGGCTCTGAATGCTAAATATTTTTTTTTCTTTATCTACATATCTATCATCTTATCTGTATCTGTTGAATATCTGCCTAGATACCTAGAGGAACACACTTTCAACTTTCAATTACATGCTTCACATAAACTTGTTGACTGACATCTCATGTCTTTTATTATAAGTGTGTTTGGCGTAAAGAGATCTGAGATCTGTTCTTTTGCTCATACAGAAATTTTATGATTTTTAATTAGCTTTCATAATTTATCGTTTTCATGAGCCTTATATTTTTTGTTTACTTTCTATTCCTTTATTTGCTATTCCTATTACATGAGTAATTTCAAACAAACATCTAATAAGAATTAGTTATCTTACATCAAGCTTAGAAAATAAACATTGGGAAGTGTTTATACTCTGTTCAGGCCAGTGTGGTCATTTTGTTACCTTGCTCTTATATTGTAGCAACGTATTCTTACCACAAGGGGGAGGTATACTATTAACTGAGCATGTGATCATCCAGCAATATGTAACATGTCACTTTAATTTAATTCTGATACAGTAGACTTAAGCATCTGTATTACATATTGAAAATTGATAATGATATTACCTCTGTTGATATGACAGTGTATGGAGCTTTAGTTAGATATAAATTTAAATAATGTGCTGTCTGTTTTATGAGCCACATTGTTGAATACTACTATGTAAATCAGCTCCCCAAGTTTATTTCTTCAGTACTCAAACTCCAAATTAGATTTGGTATCATGCTATAGTATGTCAGACAGTTATTTTCAATTAACTGGGTTGAATACAAGAATAAAAGTTGCTGAGAGCGATGGATCTGGGCATTTCAGGTGCTTCGTAAATAAAATTAAAAGGCTTAATTTTAAGCTTTTTTCCTTAAAAACCTGAATTAATGTATATTAGATTAGATTAGATTATATTACATTAGATTAGATATTGTGTAGATGCATTGTAATTGTATGGATTATGATCACTGGTTGATCCTAGGGTGGCATAGTGGTTCAGTGGGTAGCACTGCTGCCTCACAGCAAGAAGGTCCTGGTTTCAATCCCAGGGTGGAGTGACCTGGGTCCTTTCTGTGTGGAGTCTGTATGTTTATGTCTACAAGTCTACAAGTTTACAGTCTGTAGCATATAAAAGTTATAGACATATAAAGCCACCAGGAAAAAGTTTTTGCACAGTAATGTGCATATGCTGTCATGAAGCTGCAAAGCAATCATGAGGCCTAATCATAGTCATAGCATGGTTGTATTGTGAGGAAAAGCAACTTATCCAAGAATTACAGCTTTGTAAAGATCACAGCATACAGTTTTGTTGAGTCTGGGGTATTCAGCTAATTTATGGCTATTTGTTTAGCAACTATCCTCATCACAAATCACTGTTATTCCCATGTGCTGATGTTTTATTGTAATGTGTGTGTGGGAGGGGGGTTGTCACATTACTGGAAATGTTTCTGTTTCATGTCATTTAACGTTTGTGTTTCAATACAAATAATCGTGATAGCATTTGAAAGAAAAGATTTAATGAAAATCCTAAGAAAGTACAGATATTTCAGCTTGGGAATGTAGAACAGAATCTGATGATCTATATTAACCCAGCATGGTTTCACAATATTCCAACAGCATCTTGTAATGTTATCTTCAAGTGCCCCCATAAATATTCAGTGAGGTTTAGGTCAGATCTGCTGCAGCATTCGTCCTTCTGCACAGAGATCCAAACGAGCATGTTCACTAGTGGTATCAGACATTTGACCCCCACTGTATGTCAAACATAATATTTTGTATCTGTTTGTATTACCAAATGATTTTCCAGTTTTTGTGACTGATGCACCTGCAATTTAGTTGTCTGCTAGTTGACTCTGTGTTATTTGTCTATGTTTCTTTGTACACTTAAATAACAAAGGGGTAAATGACCCTTTACCTGCATAACTCACCTGTGAGTAGTTGTGAATGGTAATTGTTATGTTGGTTGTTATGTTATGTCATTCTGTTCCTCTCGTCTAAATGTTACATGGAAATTAACATTATGTGATGCTGATATACCAGAATCCTTAAAAATCTGTAACTTGTCAACTTACATCTGTCAATGTAAGTGTGACACAAAAAGAGTCCAATTGATCACTGGATGAATTAAGACAAGGACTTCCTGTGCTTTTAGGTTAAGTGAAGAGCAGATTGCCACAGTGTGCGAGGCTGTACTGCAAGCACTGGCTTACCTTCACTCACAAGGAGTTATCCATCGTGACATAAAAAGTGATTCCATTCTGCTCTCCCTGGATGGAAGGGTGAGTAACATTGTCTTAAGGCATCATGAGAATTTAGTTGTGTTACTATATGAAGATGAAAACTATACTGCTCACAAAAATTACAGTATATTTCAAAATGAAATATCTCCATATTTTTGTAAGCAGTATATTTATACTGTATCTGGGCTGAATGATAAAAGAGTCATTTTTTTCCATACAGATCAAGCTGTCAGACTTTGGGTTTTGTGCCCAGATCAGCAAGGATATTCCTAAGAGGAAGTCTTTGGTAGGGACTCCATATTGGATGGCCCCTGAAGTTATCTCAAAGTCACCATATGGTACTGAGGTAAAGAATTATTCTACAGCATTGCACATCAAAAATCACTTTCATAACAAAATGTAATTTGCACATATTGTTTAAACTTTATTACCACAAATAAAATTGATTAAAAACTACCGTATTTCAATATTAAAACAAATTGATATATACAGTAGATACAGTAAAAAGTATAGTACAATGTACTAATAGTCAATTTATTTAATAACGTATACTAGGATCTTGACAAATTAATTTAGTTTAATTAGATTTGCTCCTTAAATGATTGAACGATGTGTAGTCTTTTTCAAGTCTTATCAAAGACACATAAAACAGTGATTTAACAATGGCTGTTACTTGTTATAATTTGCATCGCTTGATTAACTGAAATGCCTGTGGTGTGGAATTGTAGGTGGATGTGTGGTCTATGGGTATCATGGTTGTGGAGATGGTGGATGGAGAGCCTCCTTACTTCAGCGAAACCCCAGTGGTAGCTATGAAGCGGCTGAGAGATGAACCACCCCCAACTATTCGAAACATTCAACAGGTTAACATTACCTATTACTATTTAATAGCATAAGGACTTTTGGATTAATATATAATAGGAAACATAAATAAATACATACATGTTTATGTAAAGTGACAGCTCAGCTTTGGCACCATTGGCCTGTAGACATGCCACCTTCTTATGTGAGTGACCCCCTTCCTCCAAACTTGCCCACTACCTAAAAATTATGCAGTGCTGTACAGGAGGCTTAGGCCATCCCGTTGGTTTAGCAATGGTGTAAAGACAATATATAACATATTGTTTATTATTGGATCCAAAAATTTCGAACTTGAATTTGTTACTCAATACTCTTTTCCACTGATCTTCATTCCAAACTTTGTGAGCTTAGCCTTTTCACCCTGTTCCCCTTCCAAAAATTGATTTCTTGGCTGCTACTCTTCATGATTAAACTTCTCAACTGTTGATATGTCAGCTTGGCATTCTGATGAAGCTACCCGGGTTGGCTCTCTGTTAGTTGTCTCATATGGATTTGTGCACTTACATAACAAAGGGGTAGTCGTGGTAGTGGTAGTCGCACTCACTTTGTAAGGGGAGGTCACACTATATAAACTGTTACCTATAGAAGTTTTTTTTTCCAGATTTTTAGTTTTAGTTTAATATTGCATTTAAATTTCCTGTATTTTCTGGATATATTATAATAAATAAATAATTGTATTTGGTCATTATACCATTAAGAAAGCAATGGTGTCTAATCTAATGGTGGCCTTATACTTTTGCATAGCTGTATGCTTCGTGTCATCCCCTAGCAATTGACTATCAAATATTTTGCATTTTAATGTAAAAAATTGAACTTAATTTAGTTTATCTTTTTGTCTTCGTGAGGACTTCTGGCTGATATAGTATATACCTATTAATCTCTACGTCTACACTTACACCTAACCTTAACTTTAACCTCAATAACCTAAGGCAACAATTTTGTCTCCTTATAAGGACAGTTGATTATGTATAACCCACCCTTGCGGACACACACACACACACCTTATGTAAAAACCTTATGCACTGCTTATTTGCATATTCTGTTCATTCAGCCCTGACCAGTGGCACAGCTTGTTGTTATATTTAGACTCAATCACGCACTTTTGTTAGGTGCTCTGTGACAGCAGAGTCTTTGAAATACGTAAATGTAAATGTTAATGTAAACCACATTGCTTGCAAATTAAAAAATAAGACATTATACGCCTAGAAAGTGTTATGAGAACATGGCTTTAGGGGGAACATTGATGGGAGGGGTCATATTTGTTTGTACTTTGAGTTTCAAAACAGTTTGCGTCATCTAACCACCAAAATCACTAAGTCATGTTAAGATGTAAGAACATGTAGCCTATTCTATCCAACAATAGATATTTCATTTAAAAACAAATATTCTGTATTGCATTCTCAAAGATGGGAAGGCTAGTCATAATCTCAACCAAGTGGCAAAACTACTCAAAGTAGTGTCTTACTCCATATGTAGGATTAGATTGACATTTTAGCACAAGAAGAGGTGGTGAAGTAAAAGCACCATAAATGGAATCATAGAAAAATAAATGTAAAATGTAAAGCTTTTGTTTACAAACCTTCATCAGTGTATTTCCTGCTATTCACAAATATGTATAGATCATAGTTCCTTCTTTTTTTGTTTCCTGCAAAGTCTATTAATACAACTCTGAGTTATTGGCTTCCAGTTTGGATCTGTTCACTTTTTTTGATCTGTCTCAGTTTTTTTCACCCCCTTTTTGCCCAGTTTGGCTTATCCAATTCCTCAGTTTCTCAACATCTTCTGCCTCATACGTGACTAACTCTCCCATCACTGCTGCCCATGTAGGAGGGCCACAGGCTCATGAGTACCTCCACACAACCTGCAACAGATTTTAGCCATGAGTGGAGCTTGATAGGAACTCGAATGGAAGAATGGATCAACAGGCTGCAGTCTTTGATGGTCTCTCGATGAGTCGCAGTAGCAGTTGCAGTGGCAGGAAAAGAATTCCCATCTGACCTCACACAAGCAAATCGTGTCTGTAGACCTGGCCAGGACAGAAACACCGCCGAGACTCAAACACAATCTTCTGCAGTGGTGGGATAGCATCTTAGACTGCAGCGCAATCCACACCCCTTTGATATTGTAACAAGTAGAATTATTTAGATTCCTTCATCTTCTTCTCTCAGATAGTCTATGATGTCTGCAATGTTCTGCTTATGGGACACCTTGAGGAGCTCTAGATTTCAAATAAAAAATTGGCAAAGGCTACACATTGTTGTCTTAACACCCTGTTTTTACAGGATCAATCTAGTAGTAATTAAACGCACTTTTATTAAAGCTACACAGTAAATGTATTCAAGAACATAAAGAAGATTATTGGATGTTACAATCCACATTATCAATTGATTATATAAGAGAAATTCATGACTGTTTCTTATAGGTTATTGTTTTATACAGTAAACATATAGCATTGCATTTTTATTTTACTCAAATCTGGGACTTGCTTAGAAAAGCCATAACCTTCAGATCAGTAGCCCACTAAACCTCCTCTGCTTGAATAAAAAAAAAAATCAATATCCATTCCTACATTTCAGCCCCACAGAACATTAAAAAAATGAGATGGGGCAAAATAGTGCTAGCAAGTAAAAATACTAAATGGTGTGGTTACAAGCAGGGTTTGAAGAACAAAGGTGGGCAGAGGGTCTCCAATTTGATTGTTTAAAAACAATGTTCCTTAAATAAATATTGGTGTAGTCCTATTTTAGTCCTAATTTTTCAGTTTTCAGTTCTTGTTGTACTTTTCTGCATAAATGTTGCCAACACATAAGCATATATGATGGATACCAAGAGGACTGACACAGCAACATACCACGAAAGACCCTGGCTTTTGGACTTGGTTCTGTTACGAGATGTGGTGTTTTTTTTTAATAGGACCCAGGTATGCAGGATAAGCATATCCCACGACGTATAATAACAATGGGGAAATAATATAGAACAACTGAAAAGGGATGAAGAGCAGAGCGCAAGACTCCTAACACAAAAAACCCAAAAGGATAAAGGGGCGCACTGAGGTTTCCTCCCGAGTGGGAGCAACGCGCGAACTGGTCGCGGGAGGGCGCAAAGAGCCAGTCGGGGCAGATGTGCAGAAAGCACGGTTTTGGGACGTCTCTTAAATGGCGAGGCACGGAGGTAGTCCAAACACCAGGGAGCGAGCGTGAGCTTAAATGTGCATGCAATTAAATAAAAGCCATGCCGGGACACGTCTTGTAGAGTGTGTGTTGCCGGGTGGTTACTCTAGCCTGGGCATATCTAGAGTCAGCAGATGCCTAGAGTGAAACTCAAAAGAGCGCAAAAGCGCCGAAGCACCGGGATGCCATGCCGTAACGCACTACCGGGTGGCTGCTCTAAAGAGTGCAGAGGACGCCGAAGCGCCAGATGGCGAGCGTGAGCTCGAACGCGCACATTGCGCTGGGGGGGGAGAAATCGCGGAAGTGGCCAAAGCGCAAAAAGGCGAGCATATAAGCTCGGGGCGCGCTTGTAGTGCGAGTGTGAATAACACACAAAAGTCACAGAAGCGCCAGAACACGAAAATAAACTCGGGTGCGTGAGGAGCGCGAACGCAAATACATTGCGAGGGGCGCCGAAGCGCCAGAGGGCGAGCATGAGCTCGGAAGCGAAGAAGCCAGACCGGGACCAGACCCTTAAAGTGCCCCTAACAAACTAAATACCTCGGGTGTTACCCGCCCATACACGTCCATCCTCCCTAAAAAGCCCCCGGACGTTACCACTATCTCTAGGGAACATGGAAGGGCGCAAGGGCGCCGGTAGTCGGACGCGCGAACCGAACAGAGATGGAATCTTGATGGAATAACAATGACCTGGCCCCGAACAGTGCTAAAACCACGCCTTTATAGGACATGAAGCAGCTGTTTGGGATCAGGACATAATTACGATAAGTGGATATTAGCCGCCTCATCGATAGCTCTGTAATGGCGACCGGCGAGGACGGCCAAATGCTCCAGGGGTAGGTAGGAACCCCCCCCCCCCAAAGGACCGCTCATGAGGGACCAAGAGCAGCAGCTCCATCATGCTGGAACTCCCATACCAGGGCGGCGTCCTGATGGCGCCGTCCAACGGCAAGCGGGACCTGGGTAATGGGGGGGGCGTAGGGTTCGGGTAGCGGCCGAACGCTCCGGGGGAAGGTAGGAACCCTAAAAGTTTATGATTACAGCCTGGGTGGTACTTTTGGTCTGGAGCACACAGCCTGCATTTCTTCCATAAAAGTTCAGGAATACCAAGTCATCTGACCACAGCACACATTTCCACTGTGTAATGGTCCATCCTAGATGCCCCTGAGCCCAGAGAAGCAATACACCACATCTGCATAGTTAACATGAGGCTTCTTTTTTGTACAGTAACATTTAAGTTATGAAGTTATTATTATTTAAGCTATTTTAAGTTATGTGAAAATAACTTGAAAATATTGTACTGCTTGACAAAGGTTTGCCAAAGTACCCTATTGCCCATGTGATCATATCAGCTATTATACAATGATATTATGAACTGTAGAGAATATGTAAATCCCTTCCAACCTTTATTTGAGGAACATTGTTTTCAAACATTTCACTAATTTTCTCACACATGTTGTCAAACTGGAGATAATCTGCCCAACTGCTGGATACTGCTTTTGTACCAAATCATGATTACAAGCTCTTGTTGACATCACCAATTGGAAATCACATCATTACTAGCCCTTCTACTCACTTATTTGGAATATGTTGCAGGTGTGAAATGCAGGAACGGATGGTTATTAACAATTGAAATGAAGTGGACCAGAAAAAAACATGAAGTATATTGGATTCATAATGCATTTACATTCATAAGTCAACGTAAGAAACGTACATGTATTTAAATGTATTATTATTATTATTTCATAACTCTGATTTGGAGTTGTAGTCTGCTTTGTGACAGGCAGAGATGATTGACTTCTATATAACCAAGATAAAACAGGTGTGTTGCTTACCAATTCTATTTTCCAGGTGTCACCAATGCTGAAGGACTTCCTGGATCGCATGCTGACTCGAGACCCACTAGAACGTGCCAGTGCTACGGACCTCCTGGAGCATCCGTTCCTATTGCAGAGCAGCTCCCCACAGTGCCTCGTCCCCCTTGTTGAGCAGTACCGCAAGCGCATGTCTCATTGCTGAGAGTCCTTTCTTCCTTCCCTCCTTCCTATCTTTCACCTTTACACTACATGCCATTGTAGGCTCTTGCCCAGAGGCTCCTGGAGATCCAGGCCTGGACACCCTACATGACCAGGGTCAGGTTACAAAGCAGTGTGCAGAAGTTTCCATTGTAAAAACATGAGCACTTTTACCTTGTGCAAAGCATAATGATTATGGCTGATAAGTCATTAGATGAGTTGTAAGGAATTACACATTACATGATAGGCCAAGGATAAAGTGAGGACATTGAGGGCAGAATGTGAAGGATTAATTGGTAGTGTAGACAGTAAGACATTGTTAATGTTTTCAAACCCCTTTTAGATTTAAACAGGGAATATTTGAGATTATCATTACGAAATGGCAGTGGAGATTTAGTTAATGCTGATATCTTAGCACAGAGAGACTACTGCACTTTGTCCAGGATTTGCATGCCTTTGGGTTTAAGTAAGACTTTGAAATAAGACTTTGACGCTGACTGTCATTTAGCTACTGTAGTGGTGAACATTTTTGATGAGCCATTGGAATAAACTGTATATATTAACAATTTGTCTATTTAATGTTTTTTTGTTTCAGGGTTTTTCAATGAACGGACTCACCTGCTTTTTCAGATAGGTGTTCTAAATCGTTTGTAACATGTGGACATTGTAAATACGGCACCCCAGCCTCACAGGTTAAATTTGAAAAACATACCTGAGGATGGAATACGGTGTACATACAATCATGTTAAAAGTTCGTACTGTATTTGCATTCTTTGCATTTCATTATTGTCTAATTATAAGTAAAACATGGAACATAAGTCATTTGGCTTTAGTGTGTTTGTTTACAATGTGTAAGAGGGAGAGTGAATGTTTACATTTGGGATGTGGAGCTCTATGTTGGCATTTTCACATCCAACCTGTTGTACTGTGATTTGTTTTTTTAAAAGTCTCAGCGGGAGGGTGTATATGTGTGTGTTGGTTTGAACCTGCGGTTCTGTTTGTGGATATAGAGCACACTGGAGGGTTTATTCTGAATTGTCTCCTTGTCACCTGTTGCGTACATTTTGTAAGCCATCTTGAAATATCTTTAGCAAATTGTTTAATTGTGGTTTCCTTTCTATGTCATTCTTCATGATAAGAGAAATTAAACATAGTTTTAATTTTTTATGATGAATAAAGAATGCATATTGAATATTCGGGGACAGTGCAGTGTTTAATTCCATTACTTTCCTCTCCAAATACTCACTCTTTATAAAATGTCTTTTTCTTTATTATTCCTCAAATTTATTTAGATTACAGATGATTGACAATCGCAATATGCATAGTAAAATATACAAAATTGACAATTCACAGGTGTACAGCCTGGCGGATATATTTGCTGTTTGTCCAAGATAATTCCTAAAATTATGATTTTTCAAAAAGTATGATTGTCCTTTACATTCAATATTTGTCTTAACTGTAAACACATATCTACAGATTTACAATACACATAAGTGACGTATACATGAAAAGCACAAATGTTCAATGCATCATTTCTCTTAATAGTTCTAGGTAGAAACATTTCTACTGAAGAACATATCTGTCTGAAGCACACTAATGTTCTTTACATTTAAAAACAACTTTCTTAATAGGTTCTACATAGAAGCTTTAAAAAACATGAATATGCTGGTGAGGTGCTTTAGCAGAGTATATTTGTTGCAGGTTTATTAATACAATGGATGCATATATTAAATATGTTGTAAAATAAAATAATTCATGAAAGCATAAATAGCAATTACACAATGTTACAAAAATCTTATTCTTGTAGCATACATTTACACATGTACTGCACATACACTACAAGAACAGCGTATTAATTGCTCATTAATGTATGTTAAAGAACACATTTACAGGTTATATATGGAGAGCTGTGGGTTCATTTACAGTGCTATTCCTGCTATTAACTTCCAGTACTGTTTAGCTTAACTTACTGTTCTGTATGACACCAGTTCAATGTCTGTCTGACCGGGTACATAATTATAATTCAAACTACTTTTATTAGTAAACTGGACACATTTAAACTGGTGAAAAAGAAACCAAATGCATGATTCAAATTTCCTCTAAAGTTTAATCTTTAGGGTGATTTAAACAGACAACAGAAAATAGGGGACATGCCCTTAACTGATGTCATAAAACGTACAGGACAATTATAAGATAGTAAAAATAAATATTTACTTTTCGTTTTACAAAAATACACAGTAAGGTTATTAGCATATAAAGTGAGTTTACAATATCTTTTGTAACCCAAAGTTTTTAAATCAACTCTCAAGCTGTATGGCCAGTTTATCATGCCTCCGTCTGTCCACAGTCCATTGTCTTTAGTGTAATAAATCATCCTGTGATTTAAGCACGGCTAATTGGAGGACTGGCTTCAAATTCACACCTCACTCCACTTATGCTATCCACGCTAGGCTGACTGTTAACTAATTTGTGTGTGTGTGATAAAGGAAATGTCTCAGATCGAGCAATCTTGCCTTTGTTTACAGCCACGGATCGCCGGTCTCTCACCAGTCCCATGAATTCAGGAGCAGTAAAGCGGCGCATTAATCTGGTCCCAAGTCCTTCCAAGCCTGGAGGACGGATTTTGATCCTGTCTCGTGTCACTTCCTCCCGTTTAAAAAGCAGTTTACTTGGTCTTTCATTCCTGACAAGGGTACCACGCTTGATTGTGTTTCTCTTTTCTTTCGGGTGGTCACTGTTCCCTGTTTTAGCTGTGGAATCCCATTGTGCACCTGGATCTGAAGCCACTCCATTTAGTTCTCTAGATGGTTTAGCTGTTTTATCACACTTTTTGTGACAATAAAACATAAGCGGTTTCTCATCCTGAAGAGATGCTCTTTTTAATTGGCTGGCAGGCCATGTGATATCATGTGTATCCCCCTGGTATGACTGTTTTCGGCCAGTCCTCAGGTCCAAGTTTAATGACTTGGCTTTGCCCCATTGAGGTGGATTCTCTCTCAAACCTTGATTGATTTGCTCTGAGTTTATTGTCCTTGTAGTACCAACTTCTCTAGAGCTCTGGTTCTGTTTAGATGAAAACATGGCTTGAAGCTCATTGTCAAGTAAATGTCTCTCTGGAAACTTGGGCAAACTTTGAAAGCCACTTGTGTTGATCCTGCTGGGTGACTGCTGCTGACTGAAGCGTCTCCTTTGGTTGTTGCAATTACTGATTGACACTTGCCTCTGAAACAAAGATGGCAATACCTCTTCATCCTTGCTCTGGATCTGCTTTGAGAACTTCTCTAAAATTTGCTTAGAGAGACGATTAGGCAACGGAACTTCTTTGGGTCCCACAAGTATTTCTTCAGGCTGTTCTATGCCACTAAGTCCCTTCCTCCCAGTACCGCTGAGCACCTGGACACAATTGGTGTGCCCTAAATACTCAGCTACCTTAATGGCTGAGTGGCCTGCATAATTTGTGTGGTCAAGTCTTAATCCGAATCTCTTGAAAGCCCGAATTAAAAAGTCCAAGACTTGACTGTGTCCTCCATACGCTGCGTATATAAGGGCACTGTTGCCCCAGGTGTCAGTGAGCTCTGGGTTTGCATTGAATTGCACTAGGAGCTTGACAACATCCAAGTGACCAAGTTCGCAGGTCAAACTAAGTGCAGTGCGCCCATGCTCGTCACGACTGTTCACGTCAGCACCCTTCTCCAGAAGCAACTGTGTAAACTTAGACCTGGTGCTTTGCTCCTGAAGGCACACTGCTAACATAAGTGGTGTGCGGCTGCTCTCCATCTTGGAATTGATGATACGTCCATCCAGTGCATCTAGCACAAAGCGAGCTAAATGTACCTTGCCACTGTTCATCGCCTCCAGGAAGGTTTTGGTACCAGAGCCCTGGCACAGGTCTTTCGGCCTCAGCATAGCACCGTGCTTCTTTCCTGGGAATGAGTTTCAGGAGTTCGATGTGGTAACCTTGGATTTGTTGTCTCAGAGGCTTCAGAGTTTCTATGTGCCTAAGACAGGGACTGTTGGCAGTTTTATACCTCCCTCTCTCCAAATGCCCGCCCAGCGTTGCTACGGCAACTGCCATGTGAGGCCCACTGCTGTTAAAGCATCCATTCAGAATCTTATCCTTTCCTCTCAGGCAGGAAAGGTGAAAGATACACCGTTTCAAAGACATAACAAAGGCATGAGAGGGAAAAAACAAAACAGTTACTGCTTAACCTTATAGGTTTGTATAAGGGATGAACTCCTCCCTACCTTAATGTGAAAGAAAATTAGTGTTGTTTGCATTCTCCTTTTTTAGTCATCTTTAAAGCACAGGTTTAACATAGCGTTAGGAAGCTAAAAGCAGGCTTCGTGCATTACGCACTTGTTGCAAATACAAACGCTCCTTTTCTGCTAGATCTCACTGTTATTTAGAGATGAAAGCAATATCCTATACAAAGTAATTTACAAAACTGTATGAAATCTCTATTACAATTTCTAAAATTACTGCTGTTTGCCAGAGTGCCATACTCCTTGCACAGGGTTTTCTGCTGTCAGAAGCTTTTTCTGTAATATAATATGGGAGACCCTACTCAGTACAGTGTCATGATAGTTACTTGAATTTTAAACATGTTTGTTGTTTAAAATCTTTCCTAGTCAGGATCAAGAGGGTTCATCGCTACATATCACAATGTGCAGGTGTTACCCTACCACTGCTCTACCCAAATTCCAGTTACTTACTAAGATGTCATGTGAAGGCGTAGACTTTAATAGTCTCTTTACTACTCTTTTTAAATATACTTTGCTATATCAATCGGTATAAAATTAGCATAACCGTTGCACGTTAATGGTTGTCAGTTAACGTCACATCACGCACCTAATCGCCTATCTGCCCACTCACCAGTTCCCACACTCATTGCTTGCCTCAATCTGACTCGGCTTCCTACTAATTCCCCACTGTTTCTCATCCTTCGTTCATTTGGATCACATTTTAAGCCCTCTGACCTCAACCTACGCTTGTTCCCTGTCTGCTTTGATTGCCTTGTGTTTAAATATACTGTTTAAATGATTTCTTAGCATTACCTCTCTTTATCTGAGCCTGACAGTTTTTGGCTGGCCTGGAGCAGAAATAAGAATTTATAATCTACAGGTGAATTTTGTTGTACAGGTGTGTTTTTGGCTTACTTTAAATAGTAAATGATGCAACTTTATTGTAATGTAGTGTCTGCAATCACCTGATTGTTTCTGTGTTCATGTGAAAAGCACATTCAAATCTTAATCTTGTTATATGTTTAACACTTCAAGGTAGAGCTGGGTGATAAAATGATAATGATAATTATTGCAAAATTGAATTTCTTGAAAGAAATTCAAGACTTGGTTAATTTAGCATCGACAGAACCCATTTCATCAATGTTTTGCTAGACAACATGAAAAGTATGATATTAAAGTATGACATGTGGCTGGAATACAGTTACATTCACATCAGGTTAGGTTGACACAACCAGCAGATAACATAGGAGGAGGCAGCACATGTGCTAATGTTTTGGCTATCGTAGTCATGCACACAACTATGTCAGGAGTGCAAATCAGCATAAAAGAGAAAATAGTTGCAGAAAATGTTAACAAAAACCTGAGCAACAGTGTTAACAAAAAACCCTCCAACAACCCAACAGACACACCCCGAGGCTCAGAAGATGAGGAGCTTGTCGGGTACAATAAATTTGTAGTGTGCAGATATTTTGCCTGTAGTCCAATAGTCTGACTAGAGGCAGAGTAGCATGTACTGCATATTGTGTTAAAAGCAAAGACAAGTTATACCTCTGATCATTATCTGCCCTGAAGCCATGCCATCCTTTAGAGACTTTGCAGTCTCAGACCCAAGCAAGTGCTGGTGGTCCCCCTAAAACAACCAGTTCCATGTTTTGGCTAAACAGTTTTCTCAAGCCCCCTGCTTTAGGACAAAAAATAAAAAAGTTATCCATTTTGTTTGTGTTCCCTTGTAACACAAAGCTGCTGCCTGGTCAGAATGAAGAGAAAAGTTTTTTTTATATGTTATATATACAGTGCATCCCGAAAGTATTCACAGCGCTTCACTTTGTCCACATTTTGTTACAGCCTTATTCCAAATTGTATTAAATTAATATTTTTCCTCAAAATTCTACACAAAATACCCCATTATGACCA